>JALPQI010001911.1:0-97832 GCA_025490895.1 Thaumatotibia leucotreta
CTGCCTACGAACTAGGCTACGGAGGTTGACAAATGGTATGAGTAATCTGGATTACAAAGTACAAAATACTAATGTAATTTGCAGAAGTAATAAGAACACTTTTTGCTCAACTCTGGATTGTCCTTTGACTGTTTTATGATATTTAAAATATCTTAAAAGAAATACCGAGTTGTTAATTGTTTGTTTATTCAGAACTAGACATTCATCTATAATTCCATCACGCTAACAAATAAGATCCTCATCTATTTTAAGAGCCTCTAATCGTTTTCCGCAACCGCCATACACAAGGGAACGATTAGAGATAGATCTACACCGTAGCACAAAAGGACGTAAGTCGCTAAAAAACTACAAACAATTTAAACATTGATAGACCTTATTCCTTTGAGTTACGGTAGACAAATAATCAGTTATTTATCGTATACTGATACGGCTTGGTTTAAGACAGGATAACAAAAGACTAGCGATATTCACGGCTAGTTACACACACGTAGTTATAGTTGTCGCAAAATGATCCGGCGGGTTAGCTCACATCATCAGTCTATCTCCATACATATTTTCCATCTTTTACTAACTATATGAATAAAAGAGGGATGGATAGTCTATCTCGCGGTGACATCGAGGGTTGCGTGGTGAAACACGATAATTCGTGTTAATGGATTTTTGAAATTCGAATCATATAACAAAAAGATGAAAGTTCTTATTTCAATGAAAAAATATCTTGACTTATCAGGTTTTCCCACGCGATATTATTGTCGCACTGATCCTGTGCTAAGCCTATAGGAGGTAAATGCTCATTAGAAATTAAATGGGTTACCATGATCTACCAATTATATCAGATTCTACAAATTCAGTTTAAAATCTATTTTAAATCGCGAACTGTCAGTTACATAGAATACTTGTCAAATAGCCCCAATGATGACTCTAGGTGTCGTGTTAACTGTGTTACACTTGTAAGAAGCCAGGTAAGCGTGAAAGGAATAACAGTATACCAAAACGTTTGCAGCAAGTGTAGGTATTGTCAGCGAGGTCTCATCAGGGGTCAACGCCCCCCAAACTTAATTTGCAGCCAAGTATAGACAAGGACAAGATGGTGTAACTTAGTTAACCTTGAATTGGAAAAGTCTGACCGAAAAGGTTGTACGAAAGCTGTAGTGCCTTAAAATGTCCTTACTTTTTTAGATGATACACTTTTGAGGAACAGAAACTACATTAGTGTTCTAGATAAATTGAAGGTGATACCGCGATAAAAGCGCATTTAATAAACTTCTAAAGGTCCGATTCATGTTTTGTGCAATACAGGGTGGTCGTGATCCAAACTGTGACAAACGTGTTACGATGGTCATTCCGAACTATGTTTCCCATGGGACTTATATGAACAAACGTACTTTTTTTTTACGACTAGTAAAGTTCGAGTTCATTAATATATAAAATTATATATATATACATATCTCCATACCAATCCTTTCCAAATGTGTTTACATAATTATGAAACGAGCCTGGAAATTACGCACACTTCGCATTCGGTCGGTATGATATCAGTTTTTTTCGTGATTTTCATATTTGTTCCATGGGAGAGTTTGTTCAGAAAGACCATCTTAACACGTTTTTTAGAGTTGAGATCGTGACCCCATAATGACCATGATTTTTTTATAGTTATATTAAAATATAAGATCATGACGTTGGGCTACTTTAATTAAATTAGCCCATTCGTCTTTATTTTATTGGTTTGTATTTGAATGAAGACATAAATGATGTATTATTGAAGTAACTGTGAAAATAGATGGCAGCACCAGCTCTCTAGCTATTCTAGAAAACTGAAAAGTATTCTAAATAGGAGGTGCGTGTATGTAGTGCTTGCCTTTAGAGTATGGTCAAAGGCGCCTAGCCTTGTAAGGGATTGCATATACCCGAGAAAATTTACTGGTGGTTGCTAAGACCGAGTGGATGAGCAGTGCAGGCATCAGCCGCGAAAACTGAGCACGTGAGTTCGATTCCCACCTCGGACGTTGGTGATCTTGGTAGTTTTTTTTTGGTATTTGACATCCAATATTTATAATTGATATATTATTGATTCGGTCTACTATTACTTTTACATTTATGAAATAAAAGAGGCCCTATCTTTTTTTACTATGTAAAGTACTGTCTTGTACCTACTACAGCTAAAATACCTACGCTTAATATAAGTTAGTCAGGCGACAAATACATCCATTGTAAGTTATATGTACCGCAGCGGGATGTGTGTCTGTTGCAAGAGGAATTAGCCTCCATTGTGAGCGTCAGGGTTGCCTCACAGTTATTACATAATATACAGGGTGACATAATATTTTATTTTATTTTATTTTATTCGGAAAACCAACAGCTAAAATTACTAAGACTAGGTTTTACAAATTAGTTATTAAACAAGCCAATTAAAGTTTTCCACAGATATGGTATATAGATAAACACAGCAGATAAAGCATAAAAGCAAATAACCACACAAACTTAACATGCAGCGGCGAGACATATTCACTATTTATACAGAAATATCTCGCAATGCTCGCGAGCATCCTGTTTTAGAAATAGAAATTAGTTTATTCGTAACATACACAATATACATAAAGAGAAAAACATATTCAAATAAAAAAAGTGTATGCTACGATACGTTTTGATTTAAGCATTCACGATTTTCACTCATACTAGTACATACTCTATACCGGGACTGAATCGTTGTGACAATCTTTGGGGTGTATGTTCAGCAGTGGACGTCTTTCGGCTGATATGATGATAATTATGATGAATTGTCCTAATTTAAAAATGTTACTCCAAGGTCCTATTAAATAAATTTTAGTGTGGGACCTTTTACATCCGAATCGCGAAAAATATTCACCTACATACATTACGATTTGTGTATCAAAATGGATAAGAACTCAATGGAACCGCTGGTATTGAGTTCCCAATCATGTACTCATAATTTTAGTCCCACAATTATATTTACGGGTTAATCTTCTAAAATTTGAACAGCGAATATTGTGGCCCCCTGTATATGCACAAAGACGTACATCGCGATATGATTGTCAGAAATGCAGGATTTGTAAGCTGCATGTAACTCATCAGCGACGTGTCTGGTGCAAGGCATTAGTACTTTGGTCTGTAGGGTTGCAAGCTACCTAATAATAATAACATTTATACCATTCGCCATTAGAAAACAAACAAATGTAAACAAATATGGCTGACTTTCCATACCATTGACGTCTTTGACACATGTCGTGAAACACATTCGTAGATATATTTTTAAGTTAATACTTTTAACAAATAGCTATAATTTGAACTAAAAATGCAAGAGAACTCAAGGTTAAAGATTTTAAGTTAGTGATAAAACCAAGAGTGTATTATAAAAGCGCGTGATTTTGAAATAATACAAGATTTTAGGTTTTTTTCATTTTTTTTCTACTGACATAGCGACATTAATGTCTCTTTCATCACGGGCCTATAAATCCCAGTCTTTCGATGTGCTTGCTTGGGGATACAGATCCAGCACTAAGAGACCTTTTAGAGAAATTTGCTGTATTTTACTTTTAAGTATTAATGTTATTTATAAAGGCGGCCAAGTTGAAGTGGGACTATGCTGGTCATATCTGCCGAATGAGCTGTGGGCCAATATAGCCACTGAGTTCAAAACGGGGACCTGGTAGACCACGTCGGCGATGGCGAGACGAACTGGACTCGTTTTTATCAGGATGGCCAGAGATTGCTCAGGACAGGGAGAACTGGAAAAAGTGGGGGGAGGCTTTCGCCCAGCTGTGACACTACAGGCTCAAAATAATAATAATTTGAAATATTAGGTACCTTGCAAATCTTCCAATATTATAAAACCAAAAATTAGTACAAATGTAGCAGTTTTACACCGCTGTTCAACCCTGCCGGTCGCTATCTGCGCCGCTCCATATCGGCCCGCTCCCGCTACCGCGCCTGCTTCCGCCCACGCCCGCTAAGCACCGCTCCGTCGGAAGTCCTATGTCTCCTCTCCAGGACAGTTATTTACGGTTGATCTCGATCTGTCCAGTTAAGTACGTTCGTAATACAATGGGTGCGACTCGGTTCTGCTAAATGACGTATGTTGGGCGATAGATGGCGCTCTCCGGCGAGTGGGAATGCACTTTAGTTTCTCGTGTGGCGCAAACTTAGTCGGTTTGAATGAACTTTGGGGCATTCTGTACTGATTTGATTTGACTTTTCGGTTATTATATGATGCGACTACATTTTCAAGAGACAGGTAATCAGTTACATTATTCAATTTAAAAATAAATACTTAAAGGAGAATATCTAAAAAAGTTTGTACATAATTATTAGCTCTAATTGCGTACGTTGTTGTCTTCCTATTTCGTTACCAACTTTTTAACGACACTTTGTGTGCTGTTATTCAGAATTAAAGTGCACTAGGACATATTTTTGAGTATTTTTATATACAACTTATTTAGCCTTTGAGAAAGATAATCAAAAGGCGGCCTTTTCTCTAAAGAGCGATCTCTTCCAGACAACCCAGTATTGTATTGTATTTATTGTATTGTATTGGAATGTATTGTACTTCTAATAAAATTTCCGAATAAAAATATGCCAACAATATTTTTCCTCAACAGTGAGTATAATGACAAGATAATATTTCATACCAAAAAACCTTCTAATTTCGCAAACCATAAAACACAGAGCTTATCCGGAACGAGATCAGGGTTGCGACCGACAACGTTTAATGCACTCCCATATATCAGTCAAGATTCAGTCATGGGGGTTTCCCGGTAACAGTACCGGTAATACACACTTACTGATTTTGGTACCAGTACACAAACTTAGAGGATTTTGGCATGGTGGGCCTAGTCAAGATAACAAATTGTCTATCCAAACGGCAAAAAATCTAACAAGAAACATACTTTCTTGGGGCTAAAACATATTGTATTTAATTTAGTTTATAATTTTCACTATACTATATCCTCAAATAAATTTAACTTAAAAAAATACCCAGCTCCTTAATGCTTCTGGTGCAAAGGTCATGTCTCACCGCGAGCTACTAAGCTATGAACTATGGGCTATATCTATCACCATCGGCCCAGCTATTAGCTATCACCACCGGGCGAGTATCGCCGTGTCTCTTTTTTTGACACGGGAGTGCGTATCTCTTGTTCGTGTTTATAGCCCATAGTTCCTAGCTTACTAGCTCGCAGTGAGACCAGTGCCTAACGCTCGCAGTATTGCCGCGTTGGATATCTATGGCCAACCTTTGCATCATTTATCACTCGTCTTAAATTGCGAGTAAAACACTATAAAGTCCCAAGGAAATGTACATATATCGTCTTTGGTCGATCACGATTTAATAAGTAGATACCTTTGCACCCGTGCGTAAGAAGTCGTTTATTCTGTACAAAAAGTCGCCCACTTAAGTTTCCGGACCATAAACTATCTCTCTGTATGTAAAAATAACTGGGTACATAAGAATGATAGCCCCGTGAATGTGGGACGAATTAGGACATTTTGGGCGGCTTTAAAAATCATAAAGTAATCAAATTATCGTTTTGGACTTTTTGACAAGCAACTCAAGCAAGACACAACTCTAAATGGCTTTTAGAGAAAGGTTTTAGTAATAAGTTTCAACCGAATAAAATTTTATTTAATTTCAATTTAAAGTTATAAAAGGGATATAAAAGGAATATTTTGTTAAGTTAGGTTAAGTCACAAAAGGTACTGATATTTTAAATCAGTAAAATTATAACTCATAATTTTGAGATAAGTATAATATTTATGAAACTCATCATATCATACATCATACCTACAAGTCAAAAAGTCGTAAGTCAGACATACACAATATACACATGAAGAAGACTGCAAAATGTGAAAAGGGGAAAACCTTATGTACGTCAATTTGTAATTTCCTATCGACCATAAAAGTTACCACACAGCTTTAAAAGTTAATGTTGATTTTGTTCCCTGTCTCGGACGTTCATAATATTATAGGTCCTAAAATGTCTACATATTGATTTGAACATGTATACATCTTGTTAGACGTGACTATACGTAGTTTTCAACTAAATCCTTGTAACGAAGGCCGATCCCAAGCTTTTACAGGCCGGGTAAACTTTAAAAGATTCCAATTAAGCTAGGTAGCTTTCGCTCACCGAACAATGGCATGAGGGGCCTTCGACACGGCTCGGCCGGCTTACCACTACCCTCAACCAAAATGACATTTTCCTAAAAGGGCGTGTTACCAACATACGACCTTTTGGTCCTGGGCGGTAGATTAGGGTCCAATAAAACAGGGGTTAAGACCGGGTTTTGTACTAGACTTAGAGGGATCCTTTTTTACTACCGTTTGTATTAACTTCGCTGGAGTAATTAAATATGTAAAGGAATCTTGTAAGTTGGTGTACATCTATGTTTCTGTCGTCAAGCGTAAAGACACGTAACAACTTAATTATAATTTTCTTATAGTTATTAGTCAATGTTTTAAGATACATTCGATCAAATGTGCAAGGTACTTTCAAAATAATATTTTTTTTCCTATTAGAGCTTTTTCAATAAAAACTCGGTTTTGGTGTTAATTTTATATTTAATTATCGTTACAAACCTGACTGCAATTACGGTTTTTAACCTCACGCTAATTACGTGTCCCTAAAAGTGAAAATACCCATTATTTTATTTATTTTATTTATTACGAGAACAAACAGAGTAAAATGTACACACTATTTTCTTATGCTAAATGATTATCAGATAAACATGCATTTTCTTCCTTAACCGTTCTCACTGGATACATATTATTATGTTGAGTTTACAAACTAAACCATTAACCGAAAGAGATTTTAATCAATTGTTTTAATAAACATTAGGCCTACAATAATCGTTAAACTTGTAATTATACATTAATATTATTATTAGAGTTTCTTACTCTTTCCGTTATTGCAGAAGCTGGTTTTTGTCAGCTTAACCAGATCACCGATTGAGTACACAACCGCTGGAACCCTCTTCGCGTCATATAGCTCTTTTTGGCGCTCTTGATTAAGCTTAATATTGCTGGAAGCCTCCTGCCTAAGTTCATCGAGCCGATCTCCAGCGTCAGTAGACGCGGACGTAGATCCGCCAGCGTCGATAGGAGCGTTAGGCAACGATACTGGGATGGTTTCTTGCCCTTCACTTCCTTCTTCTTTATCAGAATGACTTGTCGTGCCATCGAGACTAAATGTGCCATCTTCATCTGTGGCCAGCTTGTTGTCAATTGAGCTGTTTGATTTAATCCCGAATAGTAACTGTGATGGACTCTTTTTTGTGGTGGCATGGACGGTATTGTTGATACCCCACTGTACTTGGCCCAATCGCTTGTCCCAGTCACGTTCGTCGCTTTCGAAATTCTGTGTTGAAAGAGCGACAAGAATAGTTTGGTTATATCTCTCAGCTTGCCCGTTCGCTCTGGGACAAGCGACTGCGTTAAGTATGTGTTTGATCCCTTTACCAACACAAAACTCCTTAAATTGCCCGGAAGTAAAGGCGGTCCCACGATCCGTTATGATTCTGCGCGGTATCATAAAGTCACAAAACAACCCGTCTAATATTTTTACTACGCTTCTTGTTTTTGTGTCTTTGACCGGCCTAGCAAATACGTATTTGGTAAAACCATCCACAATAGTCAAAATGTAGCTATTGCCGACCTTGCTCCTAACGAATGGCCCTAAATGGTCTAGGTGTAAGGTGTTGAATGGTTCCGCCACCTTCTCTATTGGATGTAGTAAACCCGTACTGGTTCGAGCCGCAGTATCTTTATTATACGCGCAATCAATACACGCTGCTACGTATTTTTTTACAAAGCGTCTTAATTTCGGAAACCAGTAACGACTTTGAATGCGTTCCAGAGTTTTAGCAAATCCAAAGTGTCCCACGTCGTCGTGGTTAGCCTTGCAAATTTGCCATCTGGCATCCTTAGGAACCACGAGACGCAAGCCATTATCACCTTTCCTGTGTAAAGCGTGGTTTTTCACAACAAAATTGGCTTTAATATCTGATACCTCTTTGTCTATACCCGGTTTTAATATCTTAAAGATTCTTTCGAGTCTTGAATCAGCCATTTGTAAAGTTAAGATCCAATTGTCAGTGTTTATGTGCAAAACCTTGGCAGGTGGCATAGTTCTACTATCTGGCACAGGATTGTGTTGGAACATAGAGTTCTTATATGTGACCGATATAAACTAGCTGGTTAGAATAATGAAACTAATGTCAATGTTTGTTTACCTAGTCGCTCTGTCACGTTAGTTTATTACTTCAGTCTGCTTCTGTGCACAATATAACTCGGAACAGTTTACTGGTATTTCATTTACGGAACCTCCAACATGGTAGCATCGCTGCGGTAATTACCAGATTCCAGAAAAAAGTGCGCGTGTGATTTCGATACAAATATTTTCAAAATTTATTCGCATGAAAACAAAAGATGGCATCTGCCAGTCAGAATGTTTCGATCGAAAAATTATCCGGAATTCAAAATTATAATTCATGGAAATTCGTCATGCGGATGGTGCTTATTCACGACGATCTTTGGGATTGTGTGGGAAAGCGTGAAAATAATGAAATCGACGAAAAGAAGCAGGAGAAGGCGCTCGCGAAAATCGCCTTAAACGTACAGCCTTGTGTGTTTCCACTGATTCGAAACGCCAAGACGGCTCGCGAGGCATGGGACAACCTGCAGAAGGCGTACGAGGACAGAGGCTTGTGTAGACGACTCGGATTGCTTCGTACATTATTCGCTACAAAATTAAGCGAATGTGTGAGTATGGAGGCATACGTGAACAAAGTGTTGGATTCATCGCAACAACTGAGCGACATCGGAGCGGCTTTGGAAGACGACTTCGTAGCCGTAATTTTGCTCAGCGGTTTGACAAGCGATTATGATCCGTTGATTATGGCTCTAGAAAATTCGAACACGTCACTGTCAAGCGAAACTGTCAAATCAAAATTACTTCAAGAAAATGCACGTCGTGATGAGAAAACCGAAGATACGACTGCTTTAGTTGCTCAAAAGACACGAAAACCAAATAAGTGCTTCAAATGCAAGAAGACTGGACATTTTATGAAGGATTGTCCTGAAAAGTCTGACGGCAAGAAGAGTGGCCGTAAAGGCTCGGCGCTTCTCACGGCGTTGACCGCAGGTATCAAGCGCGACGTTTGGTACGTAGACAGCGGCTCATCCTGTCATTTATGCAATGACCGCACATTTTTATCGGATTTTTCGAACGAGAAACCGAAGAAAGTGTACATTGCCAATGGCGAAGCTCTAATGACGGCTGGACGAGGTACGGCGCAGGTTGTGTTCAAGGACAATAGCGTAAGAATGATAAGTAATGTGTACTTAGTTCCTAAATTGTCTACTAATTTGTTATCTGTAAGTGCCATGGTCAATAAGGGTTACAAAGTTGTGTTTTGTTCTGGTGTGTGTACAATCACCGAAAATGGGGAGGTTTTAGCTACTGCAACCGAGAGAGATGGTGTTTATCAACTTGATGCCATTGAAACCGTGTCTGTTTTGTGTAGCGAACCATCCTCGCAGGCTATGTGTTCGTCTTTGTCTGTAGATACAGGTGACAGCGAGGCGGCGTCAGAGTGTCAACTGAAGGATGACAGTCGTCCTGTTGAACACGTCAAGCAAGCGCAGGCCCAAGCACCAGCGAATCAGTTAACGCAACAAGTTTGGCATCGACGTCTGGCGCATCTGAACACCCGAAGCATGGAGTTATTGCGAAAAGGTATGGCTACTGGGATTTCTTATGATAACAATAACTTTCAGTCTTGTGTTTCCTGTGTTGTAGGTAAACAGACTAGGTTACCATTTCCAAAGAAATCTGTATCCAGGGCAAATGACATACTTGGGTTGATTCACAGCGATATTGCGGGACCACTTCCGTGTCCGTCCATGGGTGGGAAAAGATATTTCCTGACGTTCATCGATGACCTGTCACGAAAAACTTTCGTTTATTTCCTTAAGAGGAAGGATGAGGTTTTCGAGATGTTCAAAGAATTTAAAACTCTTGTAGAAAACCAAACCAATAAGAAAATAAAAGTTTTGCGAAGTGACAATGGTGGTGAATATGTCAATTCTAATTTTCAGAAATTCCTGAAGAAGCATGGAATACGACATCAGACCACAGTACCAAGGTCTTCCGCGCAGAACGGTGTCGCGGAGCGCGCGAACAGAACCATCATGGACAAAGCCAGGTGTATGCTTCAGGAAGCAGGTCTGAAGAAGGAATTCTGGGCAGAAGCCGTTAACACCGCAGTCTACCTGAAGAATCGTTCTCCAACTAAGGCTGTGATGGGCAGTACACCAGAAGAGAAATGGACAGGTAAAAAGGAAAACCTTAGTCACCTACGCATTTTTGGTTGTCAAGCTTATGCTCTTCAGCACAAACGGGATAAATTGGATCCTAAGAGTAAAAAACATATTTTTGTTGGATACTGTGACGAAACAAAAGGTTACAGATTGATTGATCCGACCAACCCGAAAAATGTCATAAAAGCAAGAAACGTAATTTTTCTAGAACATGCTTTTTGGAATGACATATCATCTGATGAATGTGACAGTTCACGTTACAATCTCGTTGATTTGGCTAGCAACGATAAAACTGTCAATGATGATGCTCAAGTGCAACCGATGTTACCCACAGAGCCCGCAGAAACATCTACAGAAGACTGTCAAGATAATACTGTCATTACGGTAGATGATTCTGAGAGCAGTACTGAGACCCCAGATGACTCAGCGGATGAAACGTACATTCCAGGAGATTCGACACTGGAAGACTGCGAGAACTCTACAGAGGAATCCAGCGAGTTTGAGTCTGCGAGCGTAGCGCGCACTGCGTGCAGTGACAGCGGGGACCCTCAGACAGTTCGTGAGGCACTGAATGGCCCGGAAGCTAAGGAGTGGAAAGCTGCGATGGCGGAAGAGTATAAATCCTTCATCGATAACAAATGTTGGACTCTGACTAATCGCGATTCGAAGCAACGGCCAGTTAAGTGCAAGTGGATCTTTAAAAGGAAACTTGGGCTGAATGGGGAAATTTTAAGGTATAAAGCGCGCCTTGTTGCAAAAGGTTACACGCAGAAATACGGTATAGATTACGAAGAAACGTTCTCTCCCGTAGTACGATATTCTACTATACGTACGTTGCTCGCTTTAGCTGCGGAACATAATATGAATATCGAACATCTGGATGTGAAAACGGCATTTTTGAATGGAGATTTAAAAGAAACCGTTTTTATGGAACAGCCAGAAGGCTATAAAATAAAAGGCCAAGAAGATAAAGTTTACAAGTTAAATAAGGCCATATACGGACTGAAGCAAGCTTCGAAGTCTTGGTATGATAAGATAAATGGCGTTTTAACAAATAAAATGAAATTCAAGCGATTATCTTCTGAACCTTGTGTTTATGTCAAGTCGAGTGGAAAATCTATGATTATTATTGCGCTCTACGTTGATGACATAATGCTATTTTCTTCAGCTGATTGCCAAGATGCGGCAAAAATCAAAGAGGAACTGAAGAAGGCCTTCGAAATAAAAGATTTAGGGCCAGCACATCACATTCTCGGAATGAGGCTTTGTAGACAGAATAACGAAATAACTCTAGACCAGTCGAGTTACATTAAGAATGTGCTAGAACGATTTCAAATGTCGGACTGCAAATCTGCGCGAACACCTATGGAAACAGGACTGAAGCTCGTGAAGTCAACTAAGAAGGACTGTACTTACGACTACAGAGGCCTGATAGGCTGTCTCATGTACATAGCAGTGTGTACGCGGCCGGATATTGCACATGCTGTCAGCTCACTCAGCCAGTTCAACGATGCTTACGACGAGACTCACTGGAAGGCGGCAAAGCGCGTTCTTCGCTATCTTAAAGGTACGCTTAATTATTCTTTAACTTTTCAGAAGTCAGGTTTGAATATTCTCGCGTATGCGGACGCTGATTATGCGTCGAATGAGGTCGACCGTCGATCTTATACCGGTTTCGTTTTTAAAATTGGCAATTCTACCGTCTCTTGGGAGAGTAGAAAGCAGAAAACAGTGGCTCTTTCCAGCTGCGAAGCGGAGTATATGTGTCTGTCAGATGCTTGTAAAGAGGCTCTTTTTCTGCGAAAGTTTCTGTTCGAAATTTACGGGGTACAGTACAAGATAACTTTGCACAATGACAATCAGTCAGCACTGAAGTTGTGCACTAATTCTATGTACCACGCCAGAACAAAACACATCGATGTCAGACATCATTTCATCAGGGAAATCGTTGAAGAAGGTACGGTTACCTTAAAGTATCTTTCCACTGACCAAATGATCGCTGACGTGTTAACGAAACCTTTGACTAAAGAAAAACACGATAAGTTCGTTTCTCATTTATTTATTGCACTAAATAAGTGAGGTCTTGGATTTTAAGTAATGTACTTGCAGAAGTATAGATTATTTTGGATCCGTGTCATATATGTTTTGAATGTTTTCTTTACTATTTATATGTGACGGATACTTTGATAATTTTATACTTTTGCTAATGTTTTTGCTGTAGATAGTTTTTATTCCTTAGGGCAGCAGATGTGTCATTGCTTTATATATATCCTTATTGTGTTTATTGTTGTGTGGCTATATAAATATTTGTAGTTTATATTGGATCAAGGGCCAGTGTTGGAACATAGAGTTCTTATATGTGACCGATATAAACTAGCTGGTTAGAATAATGAAACTAATGTCAATGTTTGTTTACCTAGTCGCTCTGTCACGTTAGTTTATTACTTCAGTCTGCTTCTGTGCACAATATAACTCGGAACAGTTTACTGGTATTTCATTTACGGAACCTCCAACAGATTGCGACTCAGAGCGTCCACGTGACTCATACGGCATCCCGGCCGATATTCGATATTAAAACTATATTCGCTTATGGTCAACCACCAGCGCGCAATTCTGGGGATCAAATCACGCTTTGTGAGGGTGGTTCTAAGGGCATTGCAATCCGTATACACCGTGAAATTCAATCCCAGAAGGTACGAACGAAACTTTTTCAATGAACAGACTACCGCCAACGTTTCCAGCTCATATGAGTGAAAGTAACGTTCTTCTGGCGACGTCTGTCGGCTGAAATACGCAACAGGCTTCAACACTCTGGGATTCGTCTGCCACTGCATAAGAATTCCACCTAAGCCTAGGGAGCTGGCGTCGGTGTGTACCTCGGTCTCTAACTCTGGGTTGTACAATGCCAGCAAAGGACGTTGAATTAAGCATTCTTTTAACGTCTCAAAAGATTTTGTTTCTTTATCACTCCACTGCCATTGTATATCCTTTTTAAGCAAGGTAGTTAGAGGCCTTGCAATCTCCCCGAAACCTTTTACAAAACGACGAAAATAGCTCGCTAGTCCAAGAAACTGTCGAATTTCATGGACATTGCGGGGTACGGGAAAATCTCGTACTGCCTCTACTTTTTTCTGATTTGGCTTTATACCATCTTCGGAAATTTCGTACCCCAAGTACTCAATACTTGTATCAAAGAAACTGCATTTGGACAACTTAAGAGTTAAGCCTGCTTCCTGAATAAGCTTAAGTACGTCCTCCAAACGCTCAAAGCCTTCGTCTATCGATACTGATGGAATGAGAAGATCGTCCATATAGGCTAGAGCACTTTTAAACCTGCGTGTTCCCAACAACCCGTTCATCATTTTTTGAAACACGGCTGGCGCGTTTGCCAACCCGAAAGGCATCCGCTTAAATTCATAGTGCCCATCCGGGGTGACGAACGCTGTCAAATATCGACTATTTTGTCCCATCGGTATTTGATAATAGCCGGAGGCTAGGTCTAGCGCACTAAAATACTTATAGCCACTTAAATTGGACAGCTGATCGTCTATCAAAGGTAAGGGATATTTATCTTTGACGGTTTTATTGTTGAGGGCTCTGTAGTCTACACAGAGTCGAGACTCTCCATTCTTTTTTTGAACCAATAATATTGGGCTTGCATAATTTGAGTTTGACTCTTGTGCAATATCATTAAACACTAACTCATCGACAATATCTCTTACCTTTTGACGCTCATGGTGTGACAATCGATAAGGCCGGTATACAACAGGTGTCTTATCATGTAAGTCTATATCCATCACCGCGTCTTTAGAACACCCTAGCTCGCTTAGATTGCTTGCAAAACAAGTCCTATATTTTTGCAAAAGCTCATGAAGTCTTTCAATGGTACTTTCGTCTATATTTTCTCCTACTCTAATATCGGATCGTAAGATTGGCTTCGCTTCCCTTTTGGTCGGCTCTGTCTGCACTAACAATGCCTTGACTTCCGTTATTGGGTTCACTCTAGCTATCAATGTACCGGCTTTGAATTTAATGGGTGTTTTGGTCAACGATGTTACAAACACTAATCCTTTACTTTCATTTACTTCGTAACAACCCTGATGGAGGTGATATTCTTGATTGGGGCTCATTCTGGTACCACCATCGGAGTAAACGTTACCAGAATAAGCCTCATTCATGTATACCTCTACTAAACCTCCCTTAACCACGGTAACGTCTTTAGATACATAAAGACCAAAAGCCCGATTATACCCTTGAAAAGCATCAGATGGGGTGTGATAGAAAAACAATCTATCCTTGTCCTTCAATGCCGTGACAGATGGCATTTCTGTAAAATTTTGTCCTATCAACAGTGGGACTTGCAAATACGTATCATCAACAACCAAAACATCCAGTTCTGTATCGATTTCATCAATTCTGACATGTACGGTAACTTTAGACTTCGGAATAACTGTTGAATTTCCAAAACCTCTTATTGTGGGTAATGGTGTATGCCCTTCTTCTGATAGGCCCAATGTGATTGAGTCTGAATGGCGAATCATACTGCAATCACTTCCGAAATCAATATATGAGTTCATCATCTGACCATTAACACAAACAGACTTATTAAACTTGTCACTAGCGGGACCGACTACACCATCGCTAAGAGGTATGACATGGCCAGAATAACCATCAGGTTTTCCAGACTCGCAGCTTTGTTTTACCTCAGTTGCAGCAGACAGCAAGTTATCTGCATCTAATACTACAACCTTCAAAACCTTTTTGTCAACAGACTGGTTGTTTGGGTCGTTGGTTTCATATGTTTGCATCTGCAAGGGTCTTCTAGTGCAACCTTCAGTGTTATGACCTACGCGGTGACACTTGTTGCACTTGATTAGTGGCTTGGTGCAATTTAAATAAATATGACCGCGCTCGTTGCAATTGAAACAGGTAGAGTCAGCTCCCCTACTACTCGTAGCACTCTTACCAGTAGCATTACCACGAAATTCACGTCTCCTAAACGAGTTCGCTGCACTTCGCAATGCGTCTTTAGACTGTGAAGATTGTTGTGACGCTAAATAGTTCAACAAGTCCTCCGGTTCCTCACATTTGAGGGCTTGAGCCCCATTCCTAATCGAACCGTCCGTGATCCCATAGATTATACAATCAACTGCCTTTCGACCGACAATCTCACACCGACTCAAAAATGACAATTTCTCGTAAAAGTAATCTCTGAGAGTTTCGTCTGTGCGAGATTTTCGGCTTAACATTTCATCGAGTAATTTACCATAGTTAACGTCATTTGGGAAAGCTTTCTTCAATTTACTCTGCCAGTCGTCCCACGAGTAACTAAGCGATGGTAAGGACTCGTACCAACTTTTTGCTAGCCCGCGTAACTTCTGTAGCGCGTAGTGAACTACTTGCTTCTCATCCCAAGAATAAATCTCAGCGCACTCGTTCACCTTCTTTATCCAGCGTACGACATCCTGAGCCTTGTTGTTAGGGTCGAATTCCGGAACAACGTTATTGTTAGAGGAGTTCTTACTTGGTACACCTTGTAGCGCCGACACTAGCTTCATCAATTCCTCTGTAGTTAAACCAGTTGGTCGACTCCTTTTTGCAGGAGTCTCGTTACCTCCCTCTGATGAAGACGAGGACTTTCTTCTTCGGTGCCTTCGTTTACCACGCCCCTTTTCTGAAAATTCAGGCGCATTTTATGTTCTTTGGCCTTAGCGGGACCACGACCTTCTTTTTGCCTGACTTTGACTGACTCTGAACTTGCCTGGCTTTTGGACTTTGACTTTGAACTTTGACTTTGGACTTTGACTTCGGACTTTGACTTCGGACTTTGACTTTGGACTTTGACTTTGGACTTTGGACTTTGACTTTGGACTTTGACTTTGACTTTGGACTTTGACTTTGGACTTTGACTTTGACTTTGGACTTGGCTGACTTCGACTTTGAACTTGGCTGACTTCGACTTTGAACTTGGCTGCCTTTGGGCTTCGACTTTGAACTTGGCTGACTTTGACTTTGAACTTGGCTGACTTCGACTTTGTACTTGGTTAACTTTGACTTTGACTGACTTCGGCTAAGGAGGCTAAGCAGCACATCTACATGGCCACACACCTGACAGCACATCTACATGGCTGTAAGGGTACTCTATAGGCAGCACACCTACGTGGCCGCACACCTAACAGCACACCTACATGGCTATAAGGGTACTCTATAAGCAGCACACCTACATGGCCGCACACCTAACAGCACACCTACATGGCTGTAAGGGTATTCTATAAGCAGCACACCTACATGGCCGCACGCTTACAGCACACCTACATGGCTGCAAGGATACTCTATGAGCAGCACACCTACATGGCCACATGGCCGCACGCTTACAGCACACCTACATGGCTGTAAGGATACTCTATGAGCAGCACACCTACATGGCCGCACGCTTACAGCACACCTACATGGCTGTAAGGATACTCTATAAGCGGCACACCTACATGGCCGCACGCTTACAGCACACCTACATGGCTGTAAGGATACTCTATAAGCGGCACACCTACATGGCCGCACGCTTACAGCACACCTACATGGCTGTAAGGATACTCTATAAGCGGCACACCTACATGGCCGCACGCAACATCTCGGTAACATAAGAATGTTTATAATTCATTCATTACTTACTGTTATTGCCCGGCATGGCTCACAGCAGTCCAACTCGTAGATTCAATCACACTTCTGAATTGAAATAAAACTATCTGGATAACGTATAAGCAGTTATATTTTTCAATCTTCCACCTCAACTGACGTCCCGATACTTCAACGCCATTCAACCTTTTTTTTTACTTTTTCTACCACCAGTTATATTTTATCGAAGAGGTTATAATGGCGGCCAAGTATCGATGTATTAATATTAGTTTTAACAATTAAAAACTTTATTGTAATATCTAAATAACTTAAAAAAATACTTAAATAAACAAAAATCACAACAAATAATAATATCCAAAAATACTACAATACTAAGTAGCGTGATACTCAAAATCTTCTGTTGTTTAAATTTAGTTAGTATTCGCTTTTTACACGAGTTAAGTGCTTATGACATACAGACATATGGACATACGACAAAATAACGGTTAACGGTAAATAATGGTTTTGATACTTTGGTTACCAAACTTTAAAAACGACCGTAAGATAACGAGACTCAATATATCGTGGGACATTCTTACACAAATCGACCTAGCAAGGACTCCTGGGACTCCCATGGTAAGCTCAATTAAGGCTTGTGATGTGGGAGCCAAGCAATGACAATATATATTAGAATGATACATAGACAACCACGACCAACGAACAAATATTTGCGATAAGAAATACACAAATAATGCCCTCGTTAGGATTCGAATCCAGAACCTCTAATAGGCTACGGAGGCTGACTAACGTATTCATTTAGTTAAATAAAGACTTAAAGTTAAAAATATAAACGGACTCAGTAACAGTCTTAGCACGGTACCCAAAAAAAGGCAATTTAAATGAAAGAAACAATATGAAGAAACACTGCTCTTTGTTCAAAGTCAAACATCGAGTTTTCTTTGACGAGACTAAACAGAATTCAATTCCGTTTTCTCCGATTTTTTATACACTCCAGCTAGCGTCTCAAATGGGGCTTTAAGCACTTTTCATTAAAATATTCTGGCCTAAGGGGCTGAGGCGTTTAACGTTCTCGCCCTTTGTAGGTTTAAACCGGTTTAGGTGGCTCTGAACTGGTCAGACACAGATATCATTGTAGTACAGAAATCTATCTACAAATGTATTTTTATAGTAGAAAGGCCTTCGCACATTATAACAACTCAAAGGTGACGCGACTCTATGCCAATATTGAAATTTAAGCCCTACGTCGTGTATTCTAGGTTCATCATCATCATCTCAGCCATAAGACATCCACTGCTGAACATAGGCCTCCCCTCAGGACCTCCACATGTACCGGTTGATGCAACCTGCATCCAGCGCGTCCCGGCGACCTTTACAAGGTCGTCTATCCATCTTGTGGGTGGACGTCCTACGCTGCGTTTGCCTAGCCGTGGTCTCCATTCGAGCACTTTTCGCCCCATCGACCATCTGCTCTGCGTGCAATGTGGCCTGCCCAATGCCACTGAAAGAGCATTCGCTGTTCTATTCCCCACTCTACGAAATCAACGAATCACGTTTCGTGTAACGATCAAATTTCGTAGAGTAGGAGCAACAAGAAATTAACCTCTCGTATGCCGCAAATTTTTTTTATAGTTTTCTCGTACGCGGATCCACGTTCCGGCATACGAGTGATTAATAATAATAATTAAGCAACACAAAACAAACAATAAAGCGATCCGCAACAGGCTTCATCGTAATCCCTTAAACTCAAAATTACAAACTACCGCTCCGAATCGTATCCGGCCCAAACGTTCCTATCACACCTGCACCGTTACCGCGCTGTATAGCTAACGACAGCCCCTGTTCTGTCCTGTTTTGCTTTGACTTTTTAGTCGGCTGACAACCAAAACTCACTATAAAAACTGTTACTATTCTTAGCAACGTCGTATTGAATCAGAACTATAGTTAAGCCTCTGCCCATTAGGACCTCTGTGGCGCATAATCTCTCCATCGCCCGATCGCCAGTTATTTGTGTTTCAATTAAGTGGGCCAGCTCTGCGGTCCCAATGATAAATCCGCGGCGGGCCAGTTATGAGAACTGTAATTTAGTGCCCCACCTTCGTTGGTTATTGAAATAGTAATGTGGGCGGTCTATTGATAACGCGGTTATTACGTGGGTATTCTTGTAATTAAGATATGGAATACATTTCGGGCTACTTGAGGGTGTGCGTAAATGTATAAATTATACCAGACGTGCGTTTCATTAATGAAGAGATTTTTTTAAGATAATAATTGTGATTCGACAGTATTTTTTATTGTGTGAGTAGCAGTGTAGCTCTGTAGCTACATTTTTGACAACTAGTCCCAGTTGAGCCCATAAACGATAGTAGTTTTCTGCATGTTCTAATTATCACAATACAATACAAATACAAATACTCTTTATTGCACACCTCAATAAATGAAAACAATTACAGAAAAAGTAGCGACTTAACTAGAGGTAGACAACAGGCGGTCTTATCGCTAAGAAGCGATCTCTTCCAGACAACCTTTAGGTAGCGGAAATAATTGCATTTTACATTATGCCAGTAGGTGTAGAAAATGTGACAATACAGAACACTTGAAGTAATCCGACATCAACATTACTGTCAACATGTTTTTCTTCGTATAATATATTGTAAAATGTTGTATGATATCCGTGTTGTATAGTTTACAATTCGACTAAAACAAAAATAAAGAAGGAAGTCTTAAGCAGTCAGTAGCTTGCTAGTGGTAGGACCTCCTGCAGCTAACACCGTCTTACCCGTTAACCTGCCGCTAAATAGTTAGTACTGTGTTCCGGTTTGGGGGTAAGATAGCCGGTGAAATTACTGGCATAGATAGAGGCAATCCATCTAAGTCCTCAGGGTAGGCAGCGCGTAGGCGATTTTTTGGTCACTATATCCATGGGCCTCAGTTCCCGCTTTCCATCAGGGCTGAGCTCAGTTGTCTACCTTCGTCAGATAAAAAAAATAGATTTAAAAAGCACAGTGTGAATTCTGCTCGACTCCTGATTACTATATTAACCCCAGATCCCGTACATCACGTCTCGCCGGCGGACTGACGCGAACAATGGGAGTTATATAACGCCATCTGTTAGCATTATTACAGAATTTACAGATCCGATGAGGATTCATTGTGATTTGTGTCGTGTTTCGTTGTAAATACAGTTGATATTTAAGTTGGCGATCGCAATTGGTTGGTCGTAGCGTTTCGTAGCAATTTTGTAGCAGCGGCGTAGCAAGCAGCTACGACGTAGCCGTCGGTCATGTAACTAATTTAAGGGTCGGATAGATGTGGGAAATTTTTGAGATTCTGTCAAATTTCCCCATTTCGCACACACACGCACTTCACGCACACTACCTCATTTTACCGAGCGGGGTCATTGACCCTTGGTGATTTTTTTAATGAAAGCGGCCGAGTTTGTAATTTATTACTACCTCTTTTGAATAATTACACTTGTCAAAGTACTAGATTGTAAAAAAGATAGAGAGGGATAGATTTTATAAGACTATCCTTGTCTTTTCGAGTCGTCTCAATGCAATGCAAAAGACAGATTTAATATATCGGGCTTGTAACCAATGCGTGTAATAGTACATTGTGCATCAAGGGAGGTAAGTACGGAATTACTAACGAGAGTGTTAGAAGCCCGACGCCATTAGGCGGAGGGCTTTTATGACTCGAGTTAGTATTCCGCTTACCGACCGTGATGCATACAATGTTTTTCATCACACTTGCCAACCAAAAAATAAGTTTTAAGACATAATATCTATTTTTAGCATCAACTAAACATTTTTCATTTCATTTCATTTCATAATATTATTAAATGACGTACTGACATTTGTATTACTCCCTAGGGAATTTCTCTTTTCTATTACTCCCGCTACGCGCGCAAGAAATGGCGCGCTTAGACAGCAAGTGTGATGAAAAATATTTTTATAGATATATAATAGTTCTCGCACTAGTGCGGCAAAAATCTGTACTGAAAATTGATTTTCAATACAGATCAATCAATTTGTTACAGTCACCATCAGATATATCTGAGCGACCACGGCACTCAAAAATATCTGAGCATGCCAATAGAGGCCTGCTCAGATATTTATGAGTACCCTGACCGCTCTGCTATATCAGATGGCGACTGTACAGCATCGTATTCTGATTAGGAAATAGTAAGAGAAAAAAATCCGCGGAAGAACAAATTGACTTGGTTCGAGAGTATGCCTGTTTGACCAACTGGTAAGGCAAGCCCACGTCTTGTTGTCCACTATAATTTAAAAAAAAAACTATTTTTTCTGATCGGAACACGATACTGTTGAATATAGGCCCTAAGTATTCACTACCACCAGCTTTTCGTAGACATTCAACTTTCCCACTGCTGTGTGCGTCAAACGCACAAGAGTCCACCAACGATTGCACATGCACAGTGCCAACGACGCACATTTGCGAGTCCATACTAATTTGACATTTACAGAATTCGCTTCGGTGTAATGTTTGGTGAAGTAGTTTCCGTGAAAAGACAAATGAATAGAATTATGAATTACATCTGTATAATTATTATGTGACTTACCAGCAGTTATCAGGTTTTAGGGAGCTTATTGTACTAAATTGAATTGCATTCATTATAAAAATAAAAATGCACATAGGTAAAACATTAAGACTTTTATTATTTATTATACACAATTACAACTGTAAATTGAAGAATTACAGTTAAAAGAAAAAAATAGATCCTAAAAAAATTATTACATTCACTAATTTAAATATTAAATAAATAAATAAATAAATAATAAATATCTTGGGACATCTTACACAGATCAACCTAGTCCCACGGTAAGCTCAATTAAGGCTTGTGATGCGGGTACCAGGCGACGATATATATAATAGATACATACGTATAGATACTTAGATACATACACAGCCACGACCAAGGAACAAACATTTTGTGATAAATAAATACACAAAGAATGCCCTCGCCGGGATTCGAACCCGGAACCTCCAGCTTCGTAGGCAGGGTCACTACCAACTAGGCTACAGAGGCTGACCTGAATATTTGATGTCATAATATAGGTACTAAATAAACAATATCGAAGTTTACCAACGCCAGAGGTGGGATTTGGAGCCTCGTCCTTAGTTTTGCGGCTATTGCCTATACCACTCGGCCACTCCAGTGGTTTAAGCATCAGCCACGAAAGCTGAGGACGTTGGGTTCAAATTACACCTCTGGCGTTGGTAAGCTTCGATATTTTTTCTGTGGTATATGGGATCAAATATTTAACTTTATATAGGTACATCGTAGTGTTACTACCTACTTAAAAAAATAACTTAAAAAATAACATTTCGTTGAGATATTGCAGTCTGTTTTTTTTGGCGGCATCGGCCATACAATATGCTGCTACTCTTTCTCACCACTAACAGACTGTGTTTTGAGTTGCCAAATACAGGGTGTTTGGTTAGCAATGTCGGAGCTTTTAAGGGCTTAAACTACAATCAATTTCATCGACAAATTACCATACAATTTTTTTTTTGTGCCAACGATAATTAAATGGCGGCCATTTTAAAATTTCAAACAGACGAATACGGGCGCACGTGATATTTCTGGAATTATACGTTTGCTATCGGTCCTATCCTTGCAAAAAAATCTCGTTAGAGAGTTCATTAGATAAGCAAACTAATTAAGCTAATCATTCGACTCAACTATTTGAACAACAAGGCTAAAAAAATTTTTTATATTAAAAATAGTAAAAAATTCACCTTAATTTTTCAATAATTTAATTTTGCATAAAAACTAGGTCGTTAAGATAGGTTTTTGGTGTTGTTATTTGTTAGTACAGGATGTTAGCTAAAACACAACACCATAATTACGGTTATACCTTAAGTACTTTAGGAATTAGAAGTGCTCAAACATGCACTGGATGAATGCAAGGCGGCCACTTCATTAGTCAGTACACTGCTGACATTCATTTGTTTATGGATTTTGCATCGGTAACGCTAAATGCAGCTGTTTTGATGTACGTTTGAGCACTTGTAGTTCCTAAAGTGCTTAAGGTATAACTGTAATTATGGTGTTATTTTTTAGCTAACATACTGTACTAATAAATAACAATACCAAAAACCTATCTTAACGACCTAGTTTTCATGCAAAATTAAATTAATTGAAAAATTAAGGTGAATTTTTTACTATTTTTAATATAAAAAAGCTCTCTAACGAGTATTTTTTGCAAGGATAGGACCGATAGCAAACGTATAATTCCAGAAATATCACGTGCGCCCGTATTCGTCTGTTTGAAATTTTGAAGTGGCCGCCATTTAATAATCGTTGGCACAAAAAAAAATATTGTAACTGAAACAGCCTTATGGTTTACATCCATACTATCATCGCAGCGTTCATCAGAACTGACATTAAATTTCTCTTGCACATTTCACACCGAAAATTGAATTTCGAGTGCAGTCCCTTTCATTTTTCAGATTTAATTTTCATATAAGAAAAAATACATCCAAATTATGGGCCATGATCATTGATCTTAGCTAATTGATCCAGAAAATGTCGTACATTAATTATCCGTCGCCCTGCAATTGGACTATTTACATGACTAGTACCTTTCTCTATAATAAATTCATGCTCTTCCTCTGGCAACTCCTGGTTCCTATAATAAAAAAGTTAGATAAGTTATATTATTAGTCAGCCTTCTCCGTAGCCTACTTAGTAGTGAATGTGCTTACGATGCTGGAGGATCCGGGTTCAAATCCCTGCGAGGGCATTAAATATTTGAGTATTTATTATCAGTATTATCACAACTCGAAAAAGGGTTGATTATCTCTAATCCAAGCCGAATCCAGGGAATTTCATATAACATTAAAGACTCTAAATATGGCTAGGAATACAGCATTAAAATATGTCGCAACACGCAATGCTCGCGAGCAGCCTGTACTCGTATGTACTGATCTATTATACAGGGCGTCCCACGGCGATGCCACATGGAAGTACCTTAAATATCATAGATAGCATATTTTACTGAAAGAATATTCCTTTTATGTTTAAAACTGAATAAAACAGCATTCATTTTTTTTTTTAAATAATTGTATGGAAAAAAAATATCCCGACGTCGGAGATCTTACTGAAAGAAGACATTATTTCGATTTACAAAAAGAAGTTGAATTGCATTTTGAATTATTTCATGGTTAACCCGGGAATCGAACCCGCTACATTCGAATCGGGAATCGAACCCGCTAATGTATGATATCACGTAGCTAAAATTCATTGGCCGTGTGGTGACGGCAGTAAGAATACATTTGTCACCACCCCAACTCCTCCTGCGGGTGTCGTAAGAGTCGACTAAGGGATTGAAGTGTCACTGACCATTATTTGATAAAAGATTGATGATGGGCAGCAGCGTCATCATAGTGGACACATTACTGCGATCGCCAATCCGCTTGCCCAGCGTGGCGATTATAGGCATGTGCCTCCTAATGCGTCCACACGCGTAATTAAAAGGAGAGGCCTAAGTCCAGCAGTAGACTGTCATAGGCTGATGATGATGATATGATGATAAAATGCATAACTCCTGAACTATTATAGATAGTCTTCTAGAAAGGTTCAAAATGGCGTTAAAATCCTAAAACCAAAAAAATCACATACCGACTTTTGTAGCTGTGCCTATGTTATGTACATACGTATGCTTACAAATATTGCAACGATTAATTGAACCAGATTTTGGTGGGCCGATTGTGGTGAGAGGAGAAGTATGCTTACTTAACTTCGATAACAATACAATAGATGAACCTGACCTAATGAAGAATTGATAGGGCCAATTGAGCTGAAGTTTAGTATGCCTTTGGTGACAAAACTACTATAAGATGTAATAGTGCGGGTTTGATGAGGAATTGGAGGACGATCATAATATACTATATGAGTATTACATCTTATTGTAGTTTTGTTCGGTTCATTCTTAGAAATCGATGACTAGCAGAAAGCTGTATCCTTACACATTGTTTGAGGCGGTTTCATTTGCCAGAGGAATTCCGTTGTTTAGGTTTGCCTCATTTAATGGGGTAGACTCGTTGACTGTGTTTCATTAGTAGGATCGTCCATTAATTCTATAAAACATTTAAAAAAATTAATAGGACGTTTTAAAGTCACCATAGCCAAAATGACAAGAACGGAAACCTTATAGATTCGTCATGGCCGTCTGTCACAGACGATTTACTCTCAAACTGTAAGTACTACTAGAATAGGAGATCTGGCTACAGGAGTCATAATTAGACCCCGGTATCGGAGGTGCAAAATTATAGCTGTCAAGTTCTTACTTAGGGATAGGTAAACACATTTTGTGATGTCGATATCGATACTCGATTGTACAATTATTTTTTTATGTACAGTGGCGTTCAGGATTGCATGGACAATTTATGAATGAATTCATTCATAAACTGTTCATGCAATTTTGAACCCTACTGTACAAGGACCATTTATTTATATACCTTTTTCCGGGATCTATGACAATAATTAACATTAAATACTCGAGTTTTTGTACAATTATTTATTTTATGTACAAGGACCATTTATTTGTATCCCTTTTTTGGAATCTATGATAATAATTAATATTTAATATATAAATCATTACTATTACAATACAAATCTCTGGTCGCTATTACATTTATTATGTTTCGAGTTGCACAACATTGAATAAAAACAATATATAGTCAAAGTCATCTTACAACGATGTCTTCGATTATTTAGCCGTGTTTACGAGTCTATTCGCCTAAAATATTTTATACAATAGAAAGTGGAGTCACTTCTTGGTGAACACCCTGAACTTCAAAAATAAATGAAAAACATTTAATATACAATTTGCAGAATACAAATCATTTCCAGATGTTGGAATATAAAAAAGCACATGGAGTCGAATTGCCATCAAGAGAAAATCAACAACGTATGTTCTACTAATATTGATTATTTAATAAAGGATATTCTATTCCAATATTTGTAATCTTGCATATCTTGCATTGCAACTCAATCTTGTATGAAAACACTCATAATAAAAGAAAAAAAATTAAAACCGATTAAACTGTAACCGAGATCTGCTTAATTTTTTCGTCAGTTGTAACATACTTTGGACCAAATTCGAAAACCCAAACTTCAGAAGGTTCATCGACAATTGCCTCAATAAAAAGTATGGCGATGTTACATAACATTAAATAAATATTTTGTTGATTTTGTAATTATATAGTCCTAGTTTATATCATAAATAGGTGCGTTTAATTAAAGTCTTAGCTTATTATTATGGTAAAGAAAAATTATCGATATGTAACTTTAATTATCGACATCACAAATATTTTTACCCCATCCCTAAGAACTTGACAGCTACCATTTTGCACCACCGATACCGGGGTCTAGTCATAATAATTCCGCCAAAAACCAAGTACATTTTTTTTAGTTCATCTTCCGTGTTTTTTTAACATACTATAAGAGTATAGAAAAATATAAGTTGATTTTTTGTTGATCCTGAACAGAAACAGGATCGATTGGCATCAAAAAAAGTTTTTTAAAAAGGACAATTTTTCACAACCTGTATGATTTTTCCAAAATCAGTAAACGCCAATTTTCATTAATTTAAAATCGAGGAAGGTCTTATAAGACCATTTTCGCATAGCTACGTACTCTGGATCTGGTAGTTGCCCTCACTGACCCAAAAATAATTTCTACCCTGTCTACACCGTGTTTTTATTGATTTCCGTTAAATTAAAGGGAAGCTTATTTAGGTCAAAAATGATCTATTTCTCTAAGAAACTAGTGTCTTAACACTTACTGTCTTATTTTGACATGTGCCGTCACAGCAGCCGTCAGTCGCCCGAGATCTTATTTTTAAGGTTCTCTCACACTTACCATTACCATTACAATTATTATTGTATGAAAAAAAAAAAACATTTTTTTTCGAAATTAACAAAAGCCGATATACCAGGCAACTTCTATTAATATGTTCCAACATTAATATGTTCCAAGTAACCTGTCCAATTTAACGGAAATCAATAAAAACACGGTGTATATATTACCTATATAAAAAAATAATACTTATACTTGCAAATGGAAATATTAGGGGTTTATATACCTACCATTTGCGGGTTGTAACGCACATAGCTTATTTTCTTTCTTGGTATAAACGACGTCAGTGTTCGTTTATTTCTTTTGTTCCCCACTTGAACAAAGCTGAAAACTTAGGAAAAAAACTGTTAAAAAATCATAAGAAATTAGATTTTACTCAAGAAAGACCAACCGACCGAACGAAATAATAGTAAAAGGTCATTCCAGGTGAAATCAACAAATCGAGTGTGCTGCATGGTTTCTGATTTGAATGAAAAAAATTGAGGATGGCATCATCATGGATCATGGTGGCAGACGTGCTGAACCATTGGACACATGAAGATTAATGATGAACAGCAGCAGCACAGCATCGTCACAGTGGACAAATTACTGCTATCGCCAACCCTTTTGCCAGCGTGGTGATTATGGGCATTTACCTCCTAATGTCCAATACGCATAGTTAATAGGATCACCTTGTATATTATTCTATCCATTTATCGGCCTGATTAATATGTACACTATACAAAGTTGCAAATTTCTAATTCTAAGGGTCACTCAGTTATGCTGCGGACAGACAGACAGACAGACCGACGGACGTAGCGAAAGTATAAGGGTTCCTAGTTTACTACGGAACCCTAAAATCTCGTGTCGATTTAAAACATTCCTTTCAGTCGTGTTTTCTTTTATCGCCAACCTTTACTTTTTTCACACTTGTATCGTAATGTCATCATTAGGGTTAGGAATTTAGTGGCATTTATGGAACAGAGCGTGGTGGAGTCGATGTTACAAATATTTTTTACTTGAATAAATGATTAACTTATAAAATAATAATGAAATAGTGTTTAGTTCAAGCTGGATTTATCAATGAATTTAAATAAATAACATGAATTTTGTTTTTGAGAATCTAGAAAATGTTCATTTTCAATAAAAATGTTGATAAATGAGAAAATATATTTATTTGATTTTCAAGGTTCTAGTTTTCTCGAAGCCCATAAATATTATATAATAATCATATTTAAGCTATATTATACAAAAAATATTGAACTTAATTTCATAGAAAGTCAAATATTAATACAATAAAATTGTTTAGTACTTAAAATGGGCGAAACCCTGTTAAAAAGAATTATGTATTATTTTAGATTAATTAATTACTCAATCAATCATAAACAATTTGAGCAACGACTCCACTGTCATCTGTTCACCTAATGGCACCAAAATTCCTAACCCTAGTCATCATCATCATCCATCATCATCATCATATCAGCCGAAAGACTTCCACTGCTGAACATAGGCCTCTCCCAAAGATTGCCACAATGACCGATCCTGCGTTACCCGCATCCAGCGGACCCTGGGGCAAGATTTTTTTTTTGTGTTTAGCGGTTAATTCCGAAAACGTTAACTTACAAAAAAAACTCTCTTTTGTAACCCGAATTTTTCTTTTTTGGTGTGAGTGTGACTGATATGTAGGTATACCTGTACCAAATTGCAAATTTGTTATACTAACGGCCTATGAGCTATGCTGCGGACAGACAGACGGACAGACTGAAAGACGGACGGACGGAACCCTAAAAAGGTTGGAATTAATTTTGGGTCTATATCGGGTGGCATAATTTTTTTGGTATACCTTCTGGTCGCATAATCTTTTTCAGGCTATTCTATTTTGGCATACTTTTCTTCGCATAATTTGTATTAGCATAAATGTACTGTCGCATAGTAATTATTTTGGCATACTACTTTGTTCGCATATTAAAGTTTTGTAATAATTTAACTTGGACTAATTTATATTTGCCTAATGTATACTACGCATATTACTGTTTGGACTAATGGTTATTAGCCATATATATTTCGGAAACCATAATTTTAGTTCCCTATTTGAATAAAACACTTTTCTTTGTTGGTCTCTTGAATCTAAAATATTAAAATGCGTTACTATCTAATATCAAAGTATAGATAAATTAGGTTAGGTTAGGTTAGTTTGTTGTCCAGGCGCGAAGCGCCTAAACTACGCAGAATAGGGGGTCTGCGTCGCAGACCCCCGTCGACCTCACTATTGTTCCCATATATTATATAAGTAGATTATACACACTTGATTTGCCATGTTGAAACAATCGGTTTTCCTTAATCGCTTACATTTTTATATTACTCACCGTCACTTTTATTCATAAAATTAAATGTGAATCTACCGTCATTCTCCGTATACAGTAGAACGCCTGGATGCTTAGACCAGTTGCCAATCGCTAACGCTTAATCGTCAATCGTAAACGAAAGGCAGCTAACTGTAATAGCATATCAATCATGCCAGTTGGTAGTCTAATTTTAGGATTAACTATTTGTATGCATCGTGAAATGATGCGTAATAATTATTATGCAATTTTGTATTTATACTGTGTGATATTAGTTATTATGACGGGTATGCCTTTAATATGTATGCTTTTAAATATTATGCGTAAAAAAATATGCATAAATATGATTCGTCTTGTCAATATTTCGGCTAGAAGACATTATGCGTAACTATATTATTACATTCGTTAGTATGCATCCCAATAGTGAACCAATTTTTTTATTTCAAAAAAATTGTTGCATACCAACTTTACGCCGTAAAATGAATGGCCTAAACATCGTTGCACATATTTTAGTTTTGCTGAAATTGTTAATCCTAACTTGGTTGTTCCTAAATATCGTTTGTCCTAATGATTTTCGTGTCTAATGTGTATGTATCGAATAATAATTGTGCATAATTGTGATGATCCTACTATTTAATGTACTAAAACTAACTACCTTTAAAAAAATATTTTCCTTAAACTTAACCCCCCCTTAAACCACCCAACCCTGTTGTCCAAAGAATTTTAGTCATCAGTACGGATACGGACCTAGGAACCGGTCGACGAAGCCCCGCTGCGCGGGACTTCTATTCCTGATCTAAGGGTTAAAAGGTACCTAACGAACCTATCCATGTTAGAGTAGGGGAGGTACAGATTCATTATTTTCTAATACAGGGGGCTTCGCCCCCGAGCCCCCCTTGTGGGGCGCTTCGCTCTCCCGTTGCCCCTTATTCGGGTTTACAAGAATGAGGATGGGTAAATATAAGTATAATATATAAATCATTCTAGTTTCAAACCGATAAGCTGCGTTTCTGAACTTATTTATATGCAGTTCAGCTTATTTTGTGTGCCGTAGCCGCAGTTTCCATGATACACTTTGTAGTTCGCGAGGATCTGGTTTTTACTGTTATACTGTAAGTATCATCATCAGCCTATGTTAGTTCAATGCTGGACGTAGGCCTCTCCTATTAACTATGCGTATAGACGCATTAGAAGGTAAATACCCATAATTGCCACGCTGGGCAAGCGGATTGGCGATCGCAGTAATGTGTCCACTAGGATGACGCTGCTGCCCATCATCAATTTTGTAGAATGGTCAGTGACACTTCAATCCCTTAGTCGACTCTTACGACACCCGCAGGAGTTGGGGTGGTGACAAATGTATTCTTACTGCCGTCACCACACGGCGTACGACTGTATGTATAACTTATTATAATAAATAAAAAATAATAAAATAATATACATAATATTTTCTTCGGTTACCGCGAGGATTACACTTGAAATAAAACTATGAAAACAGTCATCCGCAGACCACGAAACCTGTAAAGTGTTCGAAACGTCGGAAAGAGGTTAAAATTAGTTAATATACGCGAATTTGTCCTTTTTCATGTTTTTATTTCAAAAATAATTTACTTTCATTTACAATACTTTCTTACCAAGAAATCGCGGCCGTAGAAATCGCGGTGGCGATGAGCACAGATTTTATTCCACAAATCAACCATTAAATTAAAGACTCGAATCACTTTGAATATGTATACCTACTAATATAATTACATAACAAACATATTATATCTTTCTTATTATTGTTATAACTAAATTGACATCCTATCGTTTTGACTTATAGCCGTCACATGTATTTCAAATGACGTATTTTGCTGCCAGAGTACAGAAAATAAACTCCATTACACCAAATCGTATCCGGAAACTTTTTTCATTTTTAATCGTTTTTGAGAATGTAACTTATACGTGTTCGGTAGTATTGAGTTTTATTTTGAATCAGTTGTTATAGTTTTCTTGTGTTCCGTCATAAAAATAACAAGAAACTTAAATAAACGATGGGGTTCGAAAGAATTTCTTCGTTCTGATTTTCCCTACTTATTTAAAGACACTTTGAGTACTGGCATCCCTTGACGTGTATGTATATGATTTTATGTCATTTTCAATGTCAAAAAGAGCTGTCAACGGGAGCGATTTGGCGTGCGTCTGACCCCGAGGAGGCGCTCGCGCCATCTGAGTCAAAAGAGAATTTTGACTCGTGTCGCCATTTGTATGGAGAATATACGTAATTTTAAATTAAGGATTAAATTTCTCCGTTGTCTTTATGAGGAAAAATATGAATATGCCCTGATGCACTAATTCAGTTATCTGGCTTTTAAATTAACATGAATATTTTATGCCCGTAAAAGAAAAATATGCATTGCGTCGTGTTCGAAAAATATGCATTTTTTTCATTTTTGGGTACATTTAGAGTCGATTTCTAGGAAATCCATGTAAATATAAAATATAATATCAATTGGAGCCTCTGCACCGGTTCTTTCTGAATAAGCTCATGTAAGAAATGTGTTTGTAGAGTTATATTTACTTAACAAATTCTTTGTTCGAAAATAGGTCTAAAACGACAAAATCGGGAATCCGACCCTTAAGAATAATTTGATATCTGTGGCCCTCGTGACAAAAGGTATAACTCTACAAGATTAGTGAAGTGCGTTAGAAGCATACAATCAACGCAGTGTAGGTTTGCCACGTCTGCATTAGGGTTAAAAAATCCGTAAATATCCAATGCGTGCGTCTAACGCTGCGATTAATTTACAAAACAACCGCGCATTTTAAAACGTATCATGAATTATTTATGTGTGTGATATTGAAAATAATGTAGACTGTCTTATTTTATCGCAATAAAATTATTACAAAAATCTAGTTACTTTTTAATTTTGTCACCTGTCTGCAATTCTGTCATCTACGCGGAGCGGCAATAAATAGTTCTGAAATATCAGCAACTCAAATCGGGAGTTCTTATAGTAAATGACGTGTTTTAAATCATATTCATAATGTACATGACTACAATATTAGCTGTAAGTCTTATAAGGTTTAAGTTATTTGTATACCACTCTTGACCTTACATATTTGCCGTAAATTACCTGAAGTTTTTTACCTATAGGTACGTGCAGAATAAATGGTCTCATAATGATCAAATATGAATATTTCTTTTGGCCTTGGTTTCATTAAATGTGTATATATATTTATTTTGCAAATACAAAGTTACGTGGTTAAACAATATCATTTTGTCTTTGTGAACCAACTAAAATTCCGTAAATAAGAGAATAAATTATATAGCTTAAATCACTATTTTCGAATATTCTTGTTTGAATTTCAAATCCGGACTGCATTCAAAAACGTAACGATGCATTTTAACAATGCCCGCTTCAAGAAAAAGAACATCATTAACTTTGCGCACGAAAACTATTCCCTATTTTTCCGTTCCTCAAACCTCTTTAAAGCCAAGGCGATTTATTTATTTCCGGTTTCGGACAATAACAAGCTCTTGTATTATTCATTGTCCAATTATAGTAAAAGGAGTCCAGGTAAGAGGCCAAGAGAGTACCCGGCTCCCGGGCCGCCGGCCGGGCACCCGGCTGGCCGGATTGGCCGTCGAGAGTCGGATAGCAATTATTGTGAGACTGTTTTCATAAAGGAAATACCTTATTATGTCGTAGTGTGCTTATGTTAACGACGGTGCAGAAAGCTAGAAAGGGATCGATCTTTTCAATAGAGTGGTGTATGGAAATATGGAATTACTTGCGTACTGGGTATTTTTGTTTGAGTAAAAGGACATGCAGTACTTGGATAAGAGGTAGGTTTATATAGCTCGCTCTGCTCGCTTTTATGTCATAGGTTCCTTGAAATACTTTTGTGTTGATAAAATTGAAGTTTATGGACATTTTTCTAAGACAAAGTGGGCCAAAGCCTTGAATTCGTTTTGTACCTATACATCATAAAGTATATCTATAATGTGTACTATATTTCTAGTATAAATACTTATTAAACTAGTGTCAATACTTTTCAACTTAAAATTACACTACTAGACGATGAAAACACTATCTAATAAAGTATGGTAAAAAAAAGGAAATCCAAAATTCGTTATAATTAATATTATCTCGACCTACTTCGCCATAAGTGTGGCTTTCATCTTAAAAACGTACAGATTTAGACTTCTTTCAAAAAGTCTCAAGAACTAAAAATATAGAAAAACAACTGACGGTATTGAAGTCTTTTTCATAAAAATATTGTAAAGAATAAACCAGAGTATACACAAGATCTTAACGAGATTTAGTTAGAAGAAAATATTTTAAAACATTTCAAATGTCAACGTAATAAGAAAATCTCAACAAGAAAACACCTTTACCTCAAATTTTAACTGCGATTACGTATAAAATAAAACTAATTCGTAAGCTTCGCGAAAGTGCCCCACTTTCGCCGAATTATGAAAGTTAAATACGAAGTTTGTACAGACGGCGTCTAACTTATATTGACATGTATTAAAAATGTAGGCCACTCATAAAATCGTTCTGGCACGTTTATTGTACGAACTTTGGTATTACGTTTAATTGTATTCTAACTCTGATTGACATCGGTAGGTTTGGAAGCATTTGATATTACCAGAGAAGAGAATTTGTACGAAAATTCAAGGCTGTCGCAATTTTACTTCCTTAAGAACGTAATTTTAATGATACTGTTATTTTAATATTCCAATTAAATTTATTAGAAATTATTTATATTATTACAAGTATTGATTTTGTTTAGATACATAAATGGCATCACACATCTTCAAGTCGTCATAGTTTTAAACTATGATCAAGTCAAAATAATGCTGAGAAGTTAATTTATACATACCTACAATTAGACAACACAGAAGAAAATCTGGTTTTTATTGTACGATCATCAGAATCCAATAGTATTTTAAGGCCTAATTATGTACAGCATATACTACTTTATCCAAACGTATCTAGGTGTACAAAATGGGTTCAAAAACCGTAGGAAAATGACTTCAATTTATATGGGCGTGGATGAAGTATAAATTGAACAATTTACCTACATAATAAGAATATCTAAACAAATTTTGTTAAGACTTTGTTAAATAAAATGACCGATCTACACTCTCGGTCAAAGAATGCAGAGCCATTTTCCACACTGTTTTGTAGTTGTTTTAACTCTTAAATTTTACCTGCAATTCTAAAATTATAATTATAAACCTAAAATTATATTATATTTAAACCTATCCTTTAACTATTTGAAAACTCTCTTTGAAATCAGAATTGACTATGGAAAATTACACCCCACCGGTATTTGTTGACCGCGAGTGTATGCTCAATTTATAAGATAATGATAATATCCAAAAAATAATAATTGGAATGAATATCCTTCCAGTATTGACCCCCGGATATCAAAGAAAGGCTGTATAAGAGCGGCCTACAGCGGTTTATCCAGCGGTATTGCGCGGCTTACCCAGCCTCGGCCACGGCCGTGTATGCAATAAACTGAATTAATCCCGCTGCCCACCGCTTTATATTTATTGGCTGTATCTGTGCCGTTTTAGCGGCAATAGCACGGAATGAGGAATGGTTATAGTATTTAACGTGTGATTTTGGTAAGTGCGCTTTACAGTGGCATTATTAGCTAAATAGGAAAATGACGTCCATTTGCATAAAGATTCTACTAGTTTGTTTTTTACAACAAAATCAAACTGCTGGCTGTTTACTCAGTGTAATTTTGGATACGATATTATTACATAAATCAAATAAATTTTTAAATTCATACAAATATTACTGTCATTTATATCTTCACTGTTTTTTAAAATGACTGATTTTTTTATCCTCTGGAGATACTTATACAAGAAATTGGTAGGTAGTTAACTAGGTGATACATATATGGATGTAAATACGTCTGAGCCAGAAATTCATTTCAAAGCTTATAACAACTTCAAAGTACGTTTTTAATTAGATGCATAAAAATAAGTCAGTGAAATATACTGGCCATTTTTTCTAATTTAAAAAATCTAATTAACGATTATAATTACAAATTTTAATCTTAATCAGTATCATGTCGTAACTTTATAATTTACTAGTAATTTAGCTAAAACGCCCGCAAATGATCTCGTAATTAATTTTTTAACGCTAATACCTGTAGTAAAACGCTTGTCTCAATAAATTACGGGCAGATTACCCCGTCCAGGTGAAGAAGGTCGCAACATTGTGCGCTCGGGACGCGCGCTTTACCTTTTGTTGTAGCGGCATTATACTTGTGTAGCGCTAAGCCCCGACTATTTATCATTTTAAGAGAGGGTTCAATTTTTACGCCTCGACGTTTTGTTTGAAACAAACGATATTCACGGTATTAATAAATAAAATGAGGGGTTATTGTGTGTGTCTGAAGAGCAATAAATTTGGGTGAATTTTGCATGTTTCTAAACGCGTTACCTGTATTTTTATTTATTTGTGCCGTTGCACACGGCGTACGGTTACAGTTTGATACTTATTTTTCATAAAATCTAGACTAAAAGGTAGCTACGCTCTTGTGACCGTTCTAGAATAAATGGTTTGGCTTTCAATCCATGTTTACCAAAACAGTAGTTTGTCGTGGTTATAAAAATGTGTGAAATATTCTCTCTAATTTATATAGTACGGTCAAATCGTACATAATTTTACCCTAAACTCGCAAATCAAGTAGTATCGCTGCATTTTTGGTATGTTGTTTAGACACCATAGGACAGTATAAAACCATATTTTGCAAGCAAAAAAAAGTTGTGCTAGCTGGGTAGTACGTGAAAAACTGCGAAATTTACGGCCATTTTTTAGTTTCTGATTTTTATTTTAAAAACCTTTCGTTTTTGATATCATATGTAAATAAACGTTTAAAGACTAATAAATTTCCAACAAGTTGAGCTAACATGCATTACCGTAAGTCTTATAGTTTCAGAGATTCGAGACTTTAAAAAGTACCCCTTTTTGTAAACTAGATAAATTTTTGTGTTTTGCTAACGTTTTCGACTTAATATCGCCTCACCTAATTATGTTACGAAAATCATGCAATATTGAGGTCAATATTGCATGATTTTCGTATCAAAAAGTTATAGTTTTTTAGTTAAATGTCAAAAACTGAAAAAAGTCCGATTTTTTTTCAGTTTTTTACGTCCTATACCTAAATCCTTTTTTTTTCTTCTTGTAATATGCATTTTCGTGCATCCCTATAGAGCCTATATAATATACAAAAAATTTCAGCTTTGCAACACGACTTGCCATTTGTATGAAAAACTTTGATAGCGGACCTCCTGCTTTTTGAATTTCGCGTTTTTAGTTTCAATTACAAAGTTTACTGACTTGATTTTACCCTTAAATGAAAGAATATTAATTGCGCTATAAGATAATTATTTCATGTTTTTCGTAGCATAATTAGGTAAGGCGATATTAAACCAAGAACGTTAGCAAAACTCAACATTTTATCTAGTTTACAAAACAGGGTACTATTTGAAGTCTCGAATCTCTGAAACTATAAGACCTACGGTAATGCATGTTACCTTGTCTTGTTACAAATTCGTTCATCTTTAAACGTTACCTGATGCATATTGTCAAAAAACGTAAGGCTTTTTTTATAAAAATCAGAAACTAAAAATAGACAGTAAATTTCACAGTTTTTCACGTATAACGCAGCTAGCACAACTTTTGTTTGCTTGCAAAATGTGGTTTTATACTGCCCTATGGTGTCTAAATAACATACCAAAAATGCAGCTTTACTACATGTTTTGCGAGTTTAATATACGATTTGACCGTACTAATATAGATTGACTTATAATCTATGGAATTGTTGACAAAACAAGATTGCAAATATGCACTAGAGAAACCATACTTTAATTCAAGATGTTGCAAAAAAACATTTGTTAGGTTATAAATGTTCGGAAACATTTTCGCAATGCTTCAAAACCCGGCAATAGTCGGCAGCACGGAACCAGGGAATCACATTCGGAAATATTGCTATCGGCCATCCCGTAGGAAAACATGCTATATAGTGATACAGTTACTGGACTTTTTAAAAACAATAAAAGTTGGCATAGTTTGGGTTTTTTTGAGTTGCATATTTTAAGTAGTAATACTACTACCTACGTATATTATAAATTTAAATATTAAATATCATGTAAATTGATACTTATACTTCTGTACTCCAGTGTTTTTAATGTATTGTAGAGACTCACGGATCCCACAGTCAAACTGTTGAAATAGTTTTGTGGGACAAAGTATTTAGTTTTAAGTTCTTATCTTGTATCTTACAGAACAAAATAAATAAAATAAAATAAATAAATATACCAAAGACAAATCCCATCTCCAGCGTTGGTAAGCTTCGGTATTTTTTCTTTGGTACTTGATATCTAATTTTGAAATATACACGGTGGCCATAAAAAAGTGCATTCCCGTTGCCTCTGCGGATTTACGACTCAGAATAGGTCCCCTAGGATGTTTGTGGACGTTTCAGAACGGTCGTTGTTTTTTATATATACCTATTAGGTGTATATACTTATATATAGTAGGTACTAGCAGTACTAATAAAAACTTGTAAATCCTATTTCTGAAACTTGAACTTATTTTGTTCGTTTCGATTTTCACATCAATGAACAACCCACAGAATTCATTGCATGTAATTAAGACTTCCTTGAAATTATCCATAGAAAATTCATAGATGGCCATTTTCATAGATGACCTAATATTTTCAAATCGAAAACCAATAGTTGCGTTTCTGTATTATTATATTTTCTGTGCTTCAGTAACAATCGGGCATCTTTTGGTATCCGAAGAGCAATCAACAAGTCATTGCCGAAATAATGATATTTCTCATCGGGGAAGGATTTGCCGTTCATTTTCCTTAAACATTGTTCCGTGATCTTGCGTTTTTACAAGCCTCTATTTAGCTTCACGTAGAAGTTAGTCAGTGGTATTTTCTTTTAGATTTTGCTTGGTTAGAGATATGTCTGACCTTAGGTATTAAGGAGGATGGAAATTTTCATATTTGGTTTGCATTTTTACAAACTATCGACTTGTGAGCAGCATTTTAGATCGATAGTAAAAAAAAATGTACATAGGTAAAGAAAGGCCTTTGTTGAAAAACGTCTTAATATTTGTGTGTGCGACCAATTGCTTATGTGTCTGTTTCTTTTAGAATAGGTATACAAGAGCGACAAAGAAGACAGACGACAGAACGATCTAAGTTAGTCGTGGTAGCAGGTCAGTAAATGTCTAAACCTAGCGCTAGAAGCTTTTCGAAACATCCAATACGATAAAACATAGGTTTTATTTTTAAAGCTGTCACCGCGAACGCTCAAATTGGATTTCTTCAATAACGAACATACTATATTTTCGTTTTAGTATCTTACGTTACAAAATCAACCATATCCAGTTGGAATAGAATACTAAAATGGTATATACAAGTACACGGTTTTACCAAAAATTGCAGTGATCCATTTCATGATATAGAGAAATACATAGTGTGAGAATTTTATACAAAAAGCCCCACGGTAAGCTCAATGAAGGTTTGTGTTGTGGGTACTATATTCTTTATTCTTTTTCATGCTGTAAATTTACGGCATGAGCCAAAACATTTAAAAGAAATAAATAGCAAATACAAATCACAGCTTAGAGGAATAATTGTTTAAATATTTATTTATTTTCTTCTTCAGTGACATCCATTTATCATAAAAAATATCAGCAGTGTGCAACTGTGCATAGTGGCAAGAAAATTATAGAATTATTTCTATAGCTCTATGGGTAGGTTATATAATTTGTCGGGTGCGGATATGATTTGGAGCAATGAAGAGGTCCCTCAGTGGGCGTACGATGATATGTAATAAATATATCCATATTCGAACCCGGAACCTTCAGCTTCGTCGGCGAAGTCACTACTAAAAACTAGGCTACGGATCCTGACAATCTATTAAGGACTAGCTTAAAATATAATAAATTATTACTTTATATATAATACTCTCAAGAAAGCAAGCGATCGAGTTTCATTAACCTACCCGGTCAACTTTTTCCCAAGTCCCCGGGGTTTCCATCAACGAAATTAAGGTGCGTGCCTAATATCAAAACTTGCCAGTAATGGATTTGAGATTTTACATTCAACTCCGTTCCGTAAATTAAGATTACCAAGTCACGAAGCTTGGTGAAGAAATGTCTTAACTGACTTTTTCTTTCAATGGCCAATATAACGACATCTCTGATCGCCTCCGGGGTTATTCGCGGATCGTCTAGAACGCAAAATGACTAGTTTGTTGTTTTGCCTAAACTGCAGTTTACCCAACGTGCAATCGGTCTAAATCTCAAATTGACTAAAACGCAAAATGCCTACTTCGTATACTGCCTTCATAGCACTATGACTAAAACGCAAAATGTCTGAACAGTTGAGTGCAAAAGTTGAATGATACAGAATCAAAAGATGAACCAGATGGCGTGGGTCATTAGTTATTAATCACCAATATTGATGATTCCTTTTCTATTGATAATAAGTAGAAAATATATTTTTTGCATACAAAGGGTTAGTAGCAACTGGTCTACAACGCAAAACGTCTACAGTATTTTTTCCGTTTTATCATAACTTTAAAGCGATATCGACGGAGCCCCGCTCACGCGGGGCTCCTATTCTGTGCAGTTTGGCCTTCGGCCATTTGCAGATACCTAACCTACCTATACCTAGTGACTGTTTGTGGCTGTACTCGCAAAAACAAAAGACAAAAGTAGGCAAAATGCGTTCTTGTCGTTCTACGTGTTGGGTAATTTGCTTTCAAGTCGATCTAAGGTTTTGGCATAATTCTCGATGGTCAAAATGCAATGTAGGCAAAACAACACACTTGTCATTTTGCGTTCTAGACGATCCACGAATAACCCCATTCATGTATACATCCCGAAAATATTTTAAGGGTCCACGGAAAAAACATGTCCAGTGCTTAAAAAAATTAGGGCCAATTTACACCTTATTCTGTCAAAAGTAAGGTGGTTTTTCCTTAATTGAATTGACTAGATAGTAGATATGTTCTTTCCGTGGACCCTTCATTTGTTCCTCAGTAATGGTTGTTTTGTACCTATTTGGTACTTGTATACAGGTTGTCCTTTCCATTCGACCAAACTATTCGACAAAACTTAAAGCTAGCTAGCTTATAATAGAATGTATTATTTTATAACAAATCAAGTCCAACCAACAAGAAGTTTATTAAAAAATTTAAACATTTTAAGATTTTTTGTAGTTTCCCATTTACTAGCTAGTTATTGGCTTAATCCTCTTACAGGATGCAATGCCTATGCCACAAGATATTAAAAAAGTTAAACTAAGAACTCCGAATTCAAGATCCGTCTGAGATAGCTCTTAAAATGAGTGCGAAGGCTAATAAAAAACTTAATGGTCCTTGGGACGTAAGTCAGACGTATCAAATACCTTATTAAGCCAGACGTTTAATTAGTCTAAATCGCTTACGAAGCCTTAATAAATTTTATATTGAAATCGTCAAGAAATAAATTTTACCAGGGATATTAGTACTAAATGATACTAACAAGGATATATGTCTTTTAATACCTGTGTTTGGAAAAATATAATTCAATATTTTTATTGCTCAAAACGTTTATTTGGTGCAAAGTCGGTTTATAATTTTCCTATTTCTAAACTGTAGTTCTAAATCTAAGTGTATCAGAATGGCGAGATGGATTTTAAAAATGTGACAGGCTATAAGCTTACCCGTTTGATATTCGTTACTTATGTATATATACGACAATTTAATACAACAGTATAGATAAATATAATCGTAATCATTATTAAAATATACATGATTTTTTTTTCTGTCCTATTAGGATTATTATTGTCATTGAAAAATCGAACAGTTATACGACGCGGGCTATTTTCAGCGTGCAACAAATTACATCGAAGTTATTTATATAAAAAATGTTTTAATTAATATTGTGAAAAAAGATTATTTTATCTTCTGTTGATATTTTTTGCAATTATATTCGTATTGAAAACATAGCAAAGTTCTCTTAAAAAACATTTTTAGATGTACAAAAAAATGCACTTGCATCAAACTAAACTTTAACTATATATCCCAGTGTTAAATATATGAGACCAAATTAAAGAGCAGAGCAAAACAGTGTCTCAGTTAAAGAGCGCCCGTTTAACGCCACTACTGAAAAAGTGCGCCAAACGACTGCCATTAATCCCGCCACCGCGGCAAAAGGTAAAAGAATCAAACATTAAACTGAGCGTCTCTTAGCTCATTAATTTTCATCTCCGCTACCACATAACTCTCTCTCGAGCGAGTCCGGCTGATAAGGCGTAACCCGCTTTTATTAAATCTCGCTGTCGCTGCCTGATACCACGCCGTGTTTACCCTCAAAACAAGGCTGTTTACGCTCAGCTTACAATTTTTGCGTTTCCATTTTAATTTTTCGGTTCGAATTTGGACTTGGACGACTTTCGTAGCTTAGGAGTTACCTTGGCTGCGGAGTTAGAGGTCCTGAGTTCGAAAATCGATGATCTCTTTGTATTATCGCAAAAATATTTGCTCTTTAGTCATGGATGTATCTATCTATTAGTCCCTTAGTGGCATTAGGTCGATTTATGTAAGAATATAGCGTCATATTTATTTAAAATGATCAAGATGGTTTAAGTAATATTGATTTTATATGCTTCCGTCTGGATATTGTTATGTGTGCGTATTTTTATCATGTCAGCGTAAGTAGGTACGAAACCGTCGTGTCCGCTGTCTCGTCAAAATAGAGAGAAACTCGCTGAATCGAGAAAATTTAAATTTTAGGAGCGAGTATGCAAACTACGAACAAATTTTAGAAAATTCCCGCTCCTTCGCCAAAGAAAAACCGAGGGCAGCAAAAAAAACAAACTTTCTTACAGACTAATGAAATATGGAATTCTATTTGAAGCGTAATTTCACGACGCGCTCAAAATAATAATGTAAATGTGTCTGATCTATTCGCTTGTTTAAGAATAAACCCGGGAACGAGTCGAGGGCCATACACTCGTGTTCAATTCCAGTCGGAGCGCCTTTAGACGCATTCCATTAAGCATCGAGTGTTAAGGATTATTAGATGCAGCCTGCAGGCACTAGAGCAGGCGCGGGGAGGGGGCACTCGGCGCCGATGATTGGGTCTACCAAATGGCGCTCGCGTAGTCCGGAGAAGAGCTCTTCGCGCCGCCGCTGCCCGCAAGCCTGTGCTTGTTATTCTATGCAAATCACCGGCCCCGTTGCCCGACGCTAAACTGGCATTTCGGAGATTCGAGTTTTTATGCAAACAAACCTAAGTTATTCAAGTACGCCCTTGCACGGCGCTCGCATACAGAAATGCCCTAAACGTTTATACGCTCCGTGTTTCGGTATTTTCGAGAGATTCCGACAATATTTGCTACACGTTTTGTTTTTTAATCGGTTGATTTGCCGTTTATCGGTTACCTGCTTTTGGAGTTAAACGGTCACAATTGCATATTCGAGTAATAATTTAAGAGATCGCTTTAAAATTATACAAGTTTATTACAGGTTTATTGGGCGAAACCGCTGAGGCTTTATTAAAATAATGGGAAGCGAACGTGACTTTACGTCGAAGACGGAGCCAAATCTTTCCACGCAAAGTTGTTTGCTGAGCAAAATCCAGTGGATGTTTTTCTAAATTTATGCGTGCGAGGGCACGGTCAATAAATACGTATAAAGGCTGAGATATGGGAGAAATGCAGCTGGGTGTAAGTCGGAGTAGCAGGCGCATACAGTAACGAGGAGGTTAGGGGCTCCGTATTTTTGTGCGTTAAAGTGGCTGGCACGCCGCCAGACTTGATCCGCAACTTTATCTGCCCGTGAGTACCTAAATCAGTATTATTTTTGCAGAGCGGGACAAACAAACTAAAACGTTAAGTCGCTAGTCGTAATTCTCCAAGTGTGTATTCATTCAAGTTTCACGGGGATAGTGATTTATAAAAACACGTTGAACAAGTTTGTCATGATATATCAAGTCTAAAGTTTTAATTACTTATTCATAATACTGATTGCAACTAATTAAACTGGCCATTACTCGCATTTCTGTATGCGAGCGCCGTGCAAGGGCGTACTTGAATAACTTAGGTTTGTTGCATAAAAACTCGTATCCTAGCATTTCGGAGATCACATCACGTGCATTCTTAATGATCTACTGACTTGGCATGTGAACATATTGAACATGTGTGAATGAATCCTAAAAGCAGTTTTTACTAAAGCTATACATCATCCAATGTTTGTAAAAAAAATAAAAAGCAACCACAATGCAAGCCTCCGAAGCGCTATCTTTCCAAACCTCTGCAGCCCACCACAAAACAAACTCAAAGCTCAAGCAGTAAAGTTAAAAATATTCCAAAGAAAATGCAGCCCGTATTTCAACAGTGCTAATCCATCTGCACTGCAATAGTCTATCCGATGTAACGAGTGAATAATTACAGAATGATTCCTATTACAAATGCAAAAATGGGACCCGCGATGCATACGTAATGGCCGGCCCGAGTGAGGAGCGGGGTGATGGATTAGCTCGTTCAGCGTTCAAAATGAGCTTTAATGCGAAAACTTGGAAATATCTTTTTTAAGTTAGCGGGGAAAGTAGTTCGGTGCAAATATGCTAGGTTTATCTAAGTGGCGTTTCAGTAGAAGTAGTATTATTATTTGATGTTATACATATGCATAGGTAATGCAATCTAATTCAATTAGATGTGAAATTAGTATTATTTAAAAAGTTTTCATTGTTATGACGTCAGTTAAGTTAGATATTTTTGAGTTCTTTGTCCGTTTAGAAATATAAGAATAAAAAACAATAAGAAAATATATGATTAAGTAATTATTTCAGGCACGTGTTCTGCCAACGGTGATGAACGAGAAGCGAGTAGCGATCGGCGAGATTTTGCTTCGCGGGCGAGTGAATTCTCTCAGAAAATTTATTCGTTGGAAGTACCTATGAACAGCCAGTGACCAACTATAAAGATACTGTCACTTTTGCAGTAACGGAATCTATAACTTTTGTTCGTTTCTTGGGCGAGAGAATAGTCGGTAGCTCATCGGCCTCATCGCTTACACGGTATTGGTGGGTGCCTTAAAGCACTCGGTTGTTTTCTGCATTGACGTGCGTGAGACGGATGCGATTAAGTTGTTTGCCACGTCTGCGTTAAGGTTGAAATTTCCGTGAAATATCGTAGCGTACGAAACAACCAGGCGTGTAAGTATTTCTGGAAGAAATATAAGAATCAGTAAATATAAAAATATGTTTGATTTAGAGTGACTAATTGATTTTCAAGTTTTCTTGTGGGTTTTACGGTAAGTGAGAAGTAGGACTTCATAATACTATCGTATTTTTTTCAAGGTTTTTCTATGAAAATAGCCATGGATCCGCTTTGTCACCAATATTGGGACAAACACCAAGTGCGCGCCCGCGGTGCAGCGGTAATGACTGGACAAACAGACATCTGCATACGGCCAACTTCTCTCCGCTTCCACCAACATTGGCTAAAATGTCTGCCAAGGTTTGCCAAGCTTCTTGCCTGAGAACTGACCCGCGTGGCTACTAACATTAGAACGAGCACGTAGAGCAACGGTAATGACTGAACAAACAGACATCTGCATACGGCCAACGTCTACCCGCTTCCACCAACATTGGCCAACATGTCTGCTAAGGTCTGCCAAGCTTCTTGCCTGAGAACCGACCGTGCGTGGCTACCAACATTAGAATGAGCAAGCAGAGCAGCGGTTATGACTGGACAAACAGACATCTGCATACGGCCAACGTTTCCCCGCTTCCACCAACATTGGCCAACATATCTGCCAAGGTCTGCCACGCTTCTTGCCTGAGAGCCGACCCGCGTGGCTACCAATATTAGAATGAGCAAGCAGAGCAGCGGTTATGACCGGACAAACAAACGTGATACCACAAAACTTTACAAGCGTACAATTCTACAAAATTGTATAAATTCCCATATAAAAAGTTGACAATTCTACAAAATTGTATAAATTCCCATACAAAAAGTAGTCAATTTTGTAGAATTGTATGCTTGTAAAGTTTTGTGGTATAGGGGCCTGGTATCCTGGCCTGGCCTGGTATCGGCAACTTCCACCAATATAGACCAACATGTCATCCACCAACAACCTCTACCAACATTATCAAGTTTATCTAGGCTAGGTTTGCGTATGAAATAACGAGTAGTGAAATTTGGGTTCATCATCATTTCAGCCATAAGACGTCTGCTGAACATAGGTTTCCGCTTTGGTCCCCTTCAGCGTCTCCCAGTGATCTTCAAATGATCGTCTGTCCATCTTGCGAGTGTCCTACACTGCGTTTGCCAAACCGCAAATGTGGTTTGCTTTGACTAAATAAACACATGTTAAAATAACTGTGTCTTAAATAAAATAAGACAAAATCCAAAGCCAGGGATCTAGTGAGTGGATTGATACATATTATTACGAAAATAACGTAAATATTGTCTTTTCACATTTCAATTTTCACATTCAGATTCAGCTTTAACGTTCATGTTGAAACTGTACTTAGCTTTAAGCTATAAAGAAGGATCAAAACTACACAAGAAACGTAATAAAATATTTGAATTTGAAGTGAGGCACAGATATTTACCATTTAATAGCAAATATTTCATTCTTATGTCTAAGCTTGCGTTTCAGGAATAGTTTGCGAATTGTTTTTATTTGCAGAAATTTCTGTTTATCACTTTATGACGTTATGACGACCTTCTTTCGCTGTGTACTCATATTGAAAATTAATCTCTTCAAAAAAGTACCTACTTATTATACATTCGCCTCAACACTCTCAACTTACTGTATTAGCTACCGATACCTTAGAATACGCAAGTGTTTATGATAACGAACAACTTTCTTTATAGGACTCATATCGAAATTTTGAAAAAAACAATCGCTATTCCACACAAAGCGGTCCCACCGGCTGATCAGCAATTCATGGAGAGTTTTTTTTCAAGATTTCGATATGAGTCCTATAAGGGAAGTTATTTGTTATCATGAACACATGCATACCGTAATGGTTCCGGTAGCTAATTTGAAAACACCCTGTATAGCGAGCACTGTAAAAACCCGACACTCTCAGTATCTCAACCAAATCCATTTTCAACAAAGCATTTATTCGACAGACTCCCATCCACCCAAGCAGCGATTTGCGCTTCAAATGTAAAAATCGGTGCGTACTATGTATATGTTCAAAGCGCAAGAGCGTAGGGTAATGTTATGCGGGGCTCCGAGCGGGCCTAATTAGCCTTTGTTATTTTATGCTAATACGGTTCCACCTCGATTAGCGAACCGCGTTTAGCTACTCTTTGGATCACTAGCTCTCTTGGATTCGGTGGATATTTTCCTGATTTTTTGTGAGAGAACTGGGCTATATAGACAGACATTATCATATTCGCTTTTGTGAGACAACTGTGTGGTTCTGATGTGACAATGTTATTAATGCCTCACGGCGTCACTTACGAGTATTTAAATAAATAAATATCTTGGAACTTCTTACACAAATTGACCTAATTCCACGGTAACCTCAATTAAGGCTTGTGATACAGATACTAAGCGACGATATACATAATAAATAAATACATAAACATATAAATACATTTATAAATTGCTGCAGACAGTTGTATTTTCGGAAGCAAACTAGTACTATAAAATATTTTCTTCGGTTACCGCGAGGATTACACGTGAATGTTCCGCAGACGTCTTATACGGGCGACCTACCCCCGCACTGAACCCTGTAAAGTGCTCGAAACGTCGGGATGAAGTTAAATTTAATTAATATACGCGAGTTTATCCGTTTTCATAGTTTTATTTCATTGTACTATGAATTTATTGTTTTATTTTGACTTGTTTTTCTTGTCAGAAGGGTATGTTAAAAACGGAACTTAGCTCACAAAATGGGAAAATAATGGTCTAAAATTCCAAATCCATTTGTTCTTGGATGTTTATAGAAAGATAAGCAAGTTGCCGATATTATCTAAGTACGTAAGAATCTACAAGTACAGTCCCCATCAGATATACCATAGCGCAAAAAATCTTGCTCGAAATTTCCTATTATTGAAGTTTGCAGTAGGCTGGTTTAATTTATCGTCCAAATTTCAATTACACACTATATTTTATCGCCGGGTACTGTTGGGTAAGTTAACCAACGTGTCATCATGTGAGAAAACTTAATTATACAACCTCTAGGGCAGTAAGTCAGCGTCAGATGGTCGTTCCACGCACCCGCTCGGGGCAAGTTATGACGTCACAATGTGCCTCAGAGTATTCATACTCGTAGTTGTGACGTAATAGTTTGTTGGCATTTATCTGTGAATGGTATACATTAAGAGAGCTCCGGACTCTCCAGTAGCGCCCTCGTTATAGGGATTCTGTTTTTTAACAAACTATCCGTTTTTCATAAGCAAACGAATATATCAGTGTAGTCCTGGATGCTTAGCCAAGTTGCCAATCGCTAACGCTTAGTGGCGTATAGTAATTTTCCCTCTCTGTCACTCTTTCCTATTAATGCTACAAAGACAGTTAGCTGCCTATTGTTTACGATTGATGATTAAGCGTTAGCGATTGGCAACTTGTCTAAGCACCCTGTAAATTCGTTAACTTTGATAATATACTCTGAATTTTGCTACATGTTTTCATGTTTCTTTAGAGCAATACGTATAAAACCGTATTCTAAATACAATATCTCTTCAGTTTTGTGCAATATAAAAAAATATAGTAAAATTTAACCCCCAAGGTTTAAAGCTTGAATGTCTAAATTAATAAATTCTATAATCTCTACCTACTAAATTAAGGCATAATATCCTGTCACAGCGTAATTAGAACAAGCTCGTTCGTTCCTAAACAAATATCGTTATCGCCGTCGTTTTCGAGCGGGGTCGAGTAATAAGTGATCTCGCTGTTCAAAAGGGTTGCAATCTTCTTTTACAGCTTTAAATTGGGTGAATAGGGGAGTATTGACATAATTTTAAGCTTGTACTTAAAAGTACAATGTAACGGGGTCAAGCGGGGAAAGCGGAAATTTACGATGTAATAAAAATTAAAATCTATTTTCATTTTGAACGTTAGTAGGTATATTTTTGACTAGATGAAGTCGTCCCTCATACAACTAGCTGGTGACAACTGGATAAAAGAAGATCCAAAAACAGGAACCACAGGATGTTGTTGATGGGAAACATTGTTCAGAAAGACCAACTTAAAACTTTTTGCACGTTCAGTTGCGATCACGACTCCGTAATCACCCTGTATAATAAAAGTGACTCAGTATGGTTTACAGCTACCGAACGCCTGAAAGTTTCAGTAAGTAGCTCATGAAACGTACTGTATTTTTTCTGAAATTACCACCAAAAGTACTTGAAACGCGTTCTTGAGTAATCGCCGCGCTTGCGGTTCGCCTGGCGTGAACGCGGGCGCAGTGCTTGATAATGGAGACCTAGGCTCTCCGAAACATGTCGTGCGTAGTTACTAAATACGTGAGTTTAACCGTTTCATATATAAATAGACTTTAAAATTAGTATAACATAAAAAAAATACTCAAACAAGTACCCCCGCATTGTTCCGGCGCAAAAGTGCCCATTAGGCCCACTGCGTTGCCACGCTGGACCGCAATGGACAGTCTTTGCGCCAGGAACCAACCAGAGCGGGGGTTATGAAAGAACATGAACCGTTTAATTATATTTATACCAAAAATACTTTCAAATAACTTAATACAACAAACACTCAGACCACGGACAGCGATAGCAGTACGTGCACGGATGTGTACATGTCATTTAATATCGTCTTATTGCGGCGCGGTTTACGAACGCCAGTGTACGGCGGCAAATGGTTGGCCTTTATAGCCGGTTTTTAGTGCATGACACTGTAATTGAGCTTAGCTCTTTGTACAATTAATAGGGAATGGGAGTGTTTCTGATTGAGTATTCTTTCGAGATAAAGACGGCGCTAACAAATTAGTTGACATGTTTACATATGCCACTTTAGGGTGAAGTCGAATTCGTAAAAAAGACTGTTCGATGCAAAAGTTGCTGATTTATTTCTTGTGATTTCCCCTATGTTGCTGTAGTAACAATTGATCAAATCCTACCTACCCTTTTACCTGTTATAACATCCGTAAGGAATTAGTTATCACCTTAAATTGTAGGCCGGATTAAAATAGGTATTAATTCAAAGCAAATGAATTGACAAATTGTGTATTTTTTAAGTAAGAACATTATATATTTTTGTATAATTTATTATTATAGGGTTTGCATTTGAATTGGAGGTATTTTAGGCTAAACGTTGAATTAAAAAAACAATACGTAAAAGCATCGCATGTGAACATACTTTTCAAAGCGTGATTAATTACATTAATTATTTTGTTAAGAAATGTGTTAAAAGTAATCGCTATAATTGTATTTTTCTGCTTATATTGCTATTGCTATTATATGTATGTACAATACTCGTATACATACGTTCTTATAAAAATATTACGAAGACTTATTGCTCTTCTCTAAAAACACTCTGTCCCCACACGAAAAGCCCGAACCCAAAACGCTAATTAAAACCTCTGCAAATCTCAACCAGTTAAAAGAAAACAATTTGCGCTCAAAGCACGCAAACGGCACTATACAGGACCCAAACCAGAGCTTTAACATTTAAAAGGCATAGTGGTCTCTTACCGCGAGTCCATAGCGTCACATTGGTGATTTGCGAGAGAGTTGCAGGGAGCTGAACTTGCTGCGGAATTTATCGCGTATGATTTTTAACCAGATTTTTTTCGAATTTAATGAGGTGACAGTACGAAAAGTAGGCCTCTACGTAAACGAATTAAAAAATAATATCTTGAAATTCATTTTGAAAACGCGTAACAGCTTATTTTACAGTTTAGCGAGCGAGGAAGCAGGCAGGGGATTTCTAGAGAAATCTAGAGAAATCTTGAGGACTTGACTGATTTAGATGTTATCAAATCAGTAATGAGCATGAAAAATGGCAAATTTAGTGGCAGGGATTAATCCGAACAAATTCTATAAACGCTTCCCGTTATAAATGCAAAGAAAGATTATGTACATCTGTATGCAGAGCCAAGGAATCCAACCGATTTAAAATCCGCCATTGTGCTATTTAAGTCGCTCTACTATCCCTATCCTCATGGTCACACCCGGTTTGCACGGTAGAGGCCTAATTGTAATTATATTGGGTATTTCCCTTTTCCTCTAATTTCCTCATTACTCGTTGATTCTTACCTCTACGAGTAGCAGTAAACCTCCTTGCTGACCAAATAAATATTCGTAATAAGTCCACCTGAAGCGATAAACGTACGTTAGTACTTACATATTATTACGAATATTTGTTTGGCCTATGAACTGAGAAAAAAGGCTTATTATTACTTGTAGAGGTAATAGTGAGATACATTCATGTTTACATTCGCGACTATAGTAAGGGCCCTGTCCTTACGGCCCTCGGGCGAATGAAGCCCTCCAAAATCCCTAATAAGGTCCGTAAAAGGCTGCTGTAGGCCAATTATTAAAGACAACATGCCCTGTGTACTGTAGCGGTGCGATCAAAACGGATTTACGCTTTAAAATCGGAACGGGGAAATTTACTTGGTATATTTGATACTAGTGACTGAAAGTTACTCAATTTGCTAATTTTTTATGACTATACAGTTTTTGATTTTATTAATAATTGATTTGTTTTATGTAGGCTCAATTAGTAAGTAACATAAATATCATACTGCATTGTACCAAAAAAATACCTACCCATTTTACAGAGCATAACTCTCATGACTGATTATTTAATTTATTTCTATGTAGTGAGTTATAAAGATCACAAAATATCCTTGTGGACCCATTCACTCAGTATGCATTAAAAAAATTGTGCTACCTAGCTCACATGACAAACGTTGTTCTGTGAACTGAACTGAGAATTCTATTCATTAAGATTTTACAGCAATCCCGTTCTCGAGATTTAAGTTGACCTACACAGATTTAACAATTTATATAGAAAAGTCTTATGTTCATTTATGTGCATACATTTAGTGAAGGTCGCAGGAGTCCGCTGGATGCGGGTGGCGCAGGACCGGTCATTGTGGCAATCTTTGGGGGAGGCCTATGTTCAGCAGTGGACGTCTTTCGGCTGATATGATGATGATGATGATGATGATTTAGTAAAACAAATTTGTCAAAGCGAAGATTATCAGGCACAAAATTACAAATATTTATTTCACTTCAATTTAACCTCACTTTTTCAGCACAATTAGTATTTTAAGCTCTTACGGCCAACTAAGGCGAAAACCTAGTCTATAAGGTATGCAAACTAAAAACAACAGTCGTTAAGGCAACTTTCGTGGCACGTCGGTACTTAAGCTAAGTGAATTCGCAACAGGTATTTTTACTTAGTATCTCCGTGCTTTCTCAATACTTGCTTTTTTTTTTTTATGGAAAGCGAACGTAAACTGTTGGATCGCTCGCATGGGAGTGACCCGGGGTGAAAGAGAACATGGGCGAATTTATTAAGACTTGTTTATAACGCCCATCTTCCCCAAACAATGTAAGTATAAAATGTTGTATGCTACGTTTTTCGGGGTGTTACGGTATGAAGTTTTCGGGAAAGGGTATCTGCGGTGCGATAAAAGCTTGATATACAAATTGTATAAATATTGCAGAGAAACCTTTGTAGTTACGACGTTTCAGAATAGCTTAGATACTAGTTTATTTCGAATAAACGCGAGAAAGTTTGCGTTATTTTGGGTCTGATCGGAAAGTTAACTTGGACGCGTACTTAAAACAAAAGTGCCCATTAGGCCCACTGCGTTGCCACGCTGGACCGCAATGGACAGTCTTTGCGCCAGGAACCAACCAGAGCGGGGGTTATGAAAGAACATGAACCGTTTAATTATATTTATACCAAAAATACTTTCAAATAACTTAATACAACAAACACTCAGACCACGGACAGCGATAGCAGTACGTGCACGGATGTGTACATGTCATTTAATATCGTCTTATTGCGGCGCGGTTTACGAACGCCAGTGTACGGCGGCAAATGGTTGGCCTTTATAGCCGGTTTTTAGTGCATGACACTGTAATTGAGCTTAGCTCTTTGTACAATTAATAGGGAATGGGAGTGTTTCTGATTGAGTATTCTTTCGAGATAAAGACGGCGCTAACAAATTAGTTGACATGTTTACATATGCCACTTTAGGGTGAAGTCGAATTCGTAAAAAAGACTGTTCGATGCAAAAGTTGCTGATTTATTTCTTGTGATTTCCCCTATGTTGCTGTAGTAACAATTGATCAAATCCTACCTACCCTTTTACCTGTTATAACATCCGTAAGGAATTAGTTATCACCTTAAATTGTAGGCCGGATTAAAATAGGTATTAATTCAAAGCAAATGAATTGACAAATTGTGTATTTTTTAAGTAAGAACATTATATATTTTTGTATAATTTATTATTATAGGGTTTGCATTTGAATTGGAGGTATTTTAGGCTAAACGTTGAATTAAAAAAACAATACGTAAAAGCATCGCATGTGAACATACTTTTCAAAGCGTGATTAATTACATTAATTATTTTGTTAAGAAATGTGTTAAAAGTAATCGCTATAATTGTATTTTTCTGCTTATATTGCTATTGCTATTATATGTATGTACAATACTCGTATACATACGTTCTTATAAAAATATTACGAAGACTTATTGCTCTTCTCTAAAAACACTCTGTCCCCACACGAAAAGCCCGAACCCAAAACGCTAATTAAAACCTCTGCAAATCTCAACCAGTTAAAAGAAAACAATTTGCGCTCAAAGCACGCAAACGGCACTATACAGGACCCAAACCAGAGCTTTAACATTTAAAAGGCATAGTGGTCTCTTACCGCGAGTCCATAGCGTCACATTGGTGATTTGCGAGAGAGTTGCAGGGAGCTGAACTTGCTGCGGAATTTATCGCGTATGATTTTTAACCAGATTTTTTTCGAATTTAATGAGGTGACAGTACGAAAAGTAGGCCTCTACGTAAACGAATTAAAAAATAATATCTTGAAATTCATTTTGAAAACGCGTAACAGCTTATTTTACAGTTTAGCGAGCGAGGAAGCAGGCAGGGGATTTCTAGAGAAATCTAGAGAAATCTTGAGGACTTGACTGATTTAGATGTTATCAAATCAGTAATGAGCATGAAAAATGGCAAATTTAGTGGCAGGGATTAATCCGAACAAATTCTATAAACGCTTCCCGTTATAAATGCAAAGAAAGATTATGTACATCTGTATGCAGAGCCAAGGAATCCAACCGATTTAAAATCCGCCATTGTGCTATTTAAGTCGCTCTACTATCCCTATCCTCATGGTCACACCCGGTTTGCACGGTAGAGGCCTAATTGTAATTATATTGGGTATTTCCCTTTTCCTCTAATTTCCTCATTACTCGTTGATTCTTACCTCTACGAGTAGCAGTAAACCTCCTTGCTGACCAAATAAATATTCGTAATAAGTCCACCTGAAGCGATAAACGTACGTTAGTACTTACATATTATTACGAATATTTGTTTGGCCTATGAACTGAGAAAAAAGGCTTATTATTACTTGTAGAGGTAATAGTGAGATACATTCATGTTTACATTCGCGACTATAGTAAGGGCCCTGTCCTTACGGCCCTCGGGCGAATGAAGCCCTCCAAAATCCCTAATAAGGTCCGTAAAAGGCTGCTGTAGGCCAATTATTAAAGACAACATGCCCTGTGTACTGTAGCGGTGCGATCAAAACGGATTTACGCTTTAAAATCGGAACGGGGAAATTTACTTGGTATATTTGATACTAGTGACTGAAAGTTACTCAATTTGCTAATTTTTTATGACTATACAGTTTTTGATTTTATTAATAATTGATTTGTTTTATGTAGGCTCAATTAGTAAGTAACATAAATATCATACTGCATTGTACCAAAAAAATACCTACCCATTTTACAGAGCATAACTCTCATGACTGATTATTTAATTTATTTCTATGTAGTGAGTTATAAAGATCACAAAATATCCTTGTGGACCCATTCACTCAGTATGCATTAAAAAAAATTGTGCTACCTAGCTCACATGACAAACGTTGTTCTGTGAACTGAACTGAGAATTCTATTCATTAAGATTTTACAGCAATCCCGTTCTCGAGATTTAAGTTGACCTACACAGATTTAACAATTTATATAGAAAAGTCTTATGTTCATTTATGTGCATACATTTAGTGAAGGTCGCAGGAGTCCGCTGGATGCGGGTGGCGCAGGACCGGTCATTGTGGCAATCTTTGGGGGAGGCCTATGTTCAGCAGTGGACGTCTTTCGGCTGATATGATGATGATGATGATGATGATTTAGTAAAACAAATTTGTCAAAGCGAAGATTATCAGGCACAAAATTACAAATATTTATTTCACTTCAATTTAACCTCACTTTTTCAGCACAATTAGTATTTTAAGCTCTTACGGCCAACTAAGGCGAAAACCTAGTCTATAAGGTATGCAAACTAAAAACAACAGTCGTTAAGGCAACTTTCGTGGCACGTCGGTACTTAAGCTAAGTGAATTCGCAACAGGTATTTTTACTTAGTATCTCCGTGCTTTCTCAATACTTGCTTTTTTTTTTTTATGGAAAGCGAACGTAAACTGTTGGATCGCTCGCATGGGAGTGACCCGGGGTGAAAGAGAACATGGGCGAATTTATTAAGACTTGTTTATAACGCCCATCTTCCCCAAACAATGTAAGTATAAAATGTTGTATGCTACGTTTTTCGGGGTGTTACGGTATGAAGTTTTCGGGAAAGGGTATCTGCGGTGCGATAAAAGCTTGATATACAAATTGTATAAATATTGCAGAGAAACCTTTGTAGTTACGACGTTTCAGAATAGCTTAGATACTAGTTTATTTCGAATAAACGCGAGAAAGTTTGCGTTATTTTGGGTCTGATCGGAAAGTTAACTTGGACGCGTACTTAAAACAAGGTTTTAGATACATAATGTTTTAATCATAGCTTCTGAAAAGCTTTTAGAGTTTAATATGTTTTGGCTCAAGTTGAAGGTTATGTGTTTATATTTCATGAGCCCTAAATATATGTTCTCATGTGAGATATTCTAGGGGCAATCACCTTTTTATTGGTATACGGTCTCCGGGATCACCCTTAAAATCACAGTAGGCTTATGATGGTACTGCGTCTAATCGTTTGTCGTCGTTGCCGTCACGTTCTAACAAGTATGTAAGTGCGAAAATGAGGCGTAGCACGATAAATAGATAAAACGGGACCATCATAAGCCACCAGTTTGCAATCAAATTTACAAAACATTGTGGTTTGGCAGTGAAATGGTCTTTCCATGACCCACCCCCCAAATCATGTTAGTATAGCGTGATAGATGGTTTTTTTCTAGCGAACTATGGAAGTGTCGTCTTCTTGGTAACGTGACAGAAAAATAACAAAAAAAGGTTATTGACCCCCATAACACCGCCCACAACTTCTCTGCTATGCCTTAAGGTTAACTGGTAGAGAATGCTTTTTGGTATTAAGTTCGCCTTTTGTACATTAAGGTTTTCTTTTGCGCAATAAAGATTAAATAAATAAATAACAGGATTATTGTGATAGGAAGTGAAGATAATGTTACTATCGCCTTCATGACTGAGTATACTATTATTTTTGTTTTCAAATCTTAAAATAGTTTTCTGCTAGCTTTATCACATTCATAATTTCGGTCGGAACTTCATCTGATTAGAATCGAAGGCAGTAACTTTATTTCGACGGACTTCGTAGTTGAAGTCCCAAGTTTGAATCCCGGCGAGAGTCATCTCTTTGTGTGTTTAGCACGGTATTGTTACTCACCTATGCCACGGTCGATTTCTGTATTTTGATATATCTCTAATTTTTTAGAATTATTATATAGGATATCTCTCATTTATATAGGATGTTCCAATTGTTCCACGGTTATGTCACACGAGGGAAAAGTACCTTTAATATTGTAGATGGCACATTTTACAGAAAGAAGACATTATTTTAATTTAAAAAATAATTAATAGTCATTTGCTAAATGGCAAAATGTCGGAAAAACAAGAAAGACCATGTATTTTTTTAATTCGATTCTGTTTCAGCAACTAATTCAAATATACAATTATTTAAAATGTAAAAATAATATCTTCTTTCAGTAAAATAGTCCTTTTACAACAATCAAGGTACCTAACCTCCATATCGCATAGGTAAAAGAAGGGATATATACCGTTGCTTAGTATACACAACACAAACCTACCGTAATTGTATTTATCGTGGAACCAGGTCAATTTGAGTAAGATTGTCCTATAGTGATATTCCATTTATTTATTCAAAGGAAAAAATATTACGAAACTAGTTGTTATCTGTATTCTGAACTCATAGTTACACAATCAATCAGGACAAATATTACATAATCATTAATTAATTCCCCCTTCACAAGAGTCCATAATACGCCCATTCATACACTTGTTTCATACAAATCAATACAGCACCGGCTTGGCAGACAAAAACGTCATTAGTGGGGAAGCCGGGGCAAATCCGGGCCTTTGTGCTGAAAGGAATTATCGGTGCCGAAACGCCCCATGCTACCCTCTGGATTAGCACTGCGGCCTTATTGGTGACGGCTTCTAGCGTTTAGAGTTGAAAGCTTTTTTGATGGCTTTAGAAAATAGTTTACAGATTACAAAAGTTTTTTCTAAGGTTTCTTGTAACATTTTGGACTAATCTAAAAATGATACTAACGTCGAGCACGTTAGTATATTTTTTAATTATGTTTTTAAGAATGAGACAATCCGAACGATCAAATTATCATTTCACCTAGTAGGTACTGCAACAATACGTCTTGTAAGAAACCTTTTTAATTCAAACCTAGCCATAAAAAAAAACAAAATAGGAGATGTGTCAATGTGAAAAAAATTAGATTGATGTTTTTCTTATTATGCCGGCTTTCCACCGCGAGCAGAGCGGAGTCATTAATAGCCCTTTCACTGCTGATGACGTTCGCAGTCATATTTTAAATTGAATACACCATATAGTTCCTCCAACTATATTAATATATGTAAAAAACACCATCTAATTCCTCTTAAAAGGCGTCGTGACATTGCTGACATAATGTATATTTTAAACATAACCAATGGAAACGTTGACTGCCCCGACTTACTAGCCGAACTTTCTTTCAATACTCCATCCAGATCCAAGCGACACTTTCCTCCCCTTTCTACTCCCCTTTGTACGCGCAACTATCGGCAAAACAGTTTTTTAATACGTGCGAGTAAAAGTTTGAATAAGTTAACGAAAGACTTAGATATAGACATTTTTAACAGTAATATCCATTCTGTGCGGCGTAATTTGGTTAACAATAGCTTTGAGTGAGCTTGTCCTATTCGAAGACTGTAGTTTATTTTCTTATTTTTTTTAAAAAAAAACGAGTGTATAATTTAAGCATATAAAAAAAATGAAAATGGTTTTGTTTTAAGAACTAGTTAGAATAAGTAGTTACCTAGTGTTATATAATGTGGTAGTGTGATACACCTAATAACTCCCATTATGCTACTATTGGTGGGAACCTGTAATTGGCTTTTTGTAACCTAAGTAAGTTAACATTGTTGTAGTAATAGCTGTTGGTTCTCCTAACATAAATAAATAAATAAATTAACACTTGGCCAGCGATGAACATGAGACAGAGTCATTAATGAGTCCGCTCCGCTGCTAAGAAGGCGGGCATTATGTCGTTTCGTTCTAAAACTGCAGCGACCGCCTTCCATCTCCATCATCTGGGTGCTTAGCAAAGTTGCCAATCGCTAGCGCTTCAGCTTCAGTCATAAGCGAAAGGCAGCTAACTGTCTTTGTCGCACTAATATGAAAGAGTGACAGAGAGGGAAAACTACGATACGCTACCAAGCGCTAGCGATTGGCAACTTGGCTACGCATCTAGCTCTCTCCAATCGTGTACGATAAGCGATAAGTCACGTGACATTAATAATGTATAGTATTTATTTGAGCGTTTCAACCGCCGTGACTTCGGTGGCAACATAATTACCCGATTTTTTGGATATCTTGGTAGTCGTCAACTACGTAAACCAAGATACCCGAAAGTTCTTGCGTCTCTCACGGGATTCATGTGATAATGCTGCCACCGAAGTCACAGCGATTGAAACGCTCGGAGAATGCCCACCATTGCAGTATGGCATCTTGGATCTTGGCTAGGCCTGTAGACCAGCTCCATGTCGTACTAGTGCGTTAACACCTGCCTTAATATTTAAACAAAATTTTAACCCAATCGGTTAGCGGGAAGTGAATCAAATTTTACTCGAATCATTTTTGGTTACCTACACATAAACATCGGGACATGTGAAACTGAATAAAGTAGTGTAATATAGTACATTACGACACAAGTGCGAAAAACACGCATTTTTTAGTACAGATGGCACTCCGAAGTTTTGGACCTGACGTAAAATGACCCACTTCTCGTACTAGAGCCTAAAAAGTAACCCAACTGTACCTACTAAAAAAAATATTTCATTTCTCAAATGACAAACAAACCAATAACCTACTTATATTCAGTTAAAAGAATATTTTGAAATCGGAACTCATTCTTAAGCCGCGCACACATCGTCTAATTATATTCCGTTACACGCTTCGCCGGTAATATTCCGCGATACGTAAGCACGTAAGCACAGAGTTAATCCCAACTATCGGTACTACACAGATCCTAATTAGACAGGCTTTATAAAGCCTCCTTGGGGCCAAAATCCTTGATATTAATTCTAATAAAACGTAATTTGATGTAATCGTGCGCGGCAGGACAAAGGCAGAAGCCACTTCTCCCAACAAGGCGCGCACTTTGTTATGATAATGCTCGTGCAATCCCGGCTTAATGTACCTTCGATATTCTTCATGCAAATGCTTCTCGCCGCCATATTTAATTTGAGAGATACCCGCGCTAGTTACAGTTGCCAGGTAAATAAAACGGGAGATTTTATAGTTCTCATACATTTTAATTTATTACGAACAAAACGGGTGTTTAAAAATGAAACGGGATTGTTTTCTCCGCAAAAGTAACTATGCAATTGCATATGGAGGAGCCAAATGCTTATTTCTTTTGGATACAGGTTTTTAGCTGTCTTACTTACATGGGTAAATTTGAAATTCATTTGAATGCTTTTCAATGATTATTTCTATTATTTTGAATTGTTATAATGAGATGTCTAAGCTTAATGAAATAAGAACGAGTAATGAATTCAATTGACAGTAACCAGAGTAAAAAAAAAACAAAGGCCGAGCGAGTGTCTATGAGATAGCAATGCTAGAAGTCTCCTAACGTCATAGTAGAATCTGAGAATCAAGTAATTTCCATTCTAGCCAAAACCTTGGCATAAACATAATAGACCCATCTCGGGACTAATTAAAAAGTTAAGCGGCCGGGACACCGGACAATCGACTCGCGGTCGTTTTGCCGATACATCCTCCAGTATTTACCGACTGCGATTTGTTAGCCGCTCTTTTATTTAGTCAGCCGAATTAACCGGACTTGGGAAGATTTAAAACCCTTTTTGGAGCGTTTGCATATGCTGAGAAATAACGGGAAATATGAAGGATTTTGTGGTTTGGGTACGCGAGTGAAGTTATCTAGGATGTTGGGTATATGAACATGCTTATTGACTGTGTTTTGGCATGACCCTTGAAATCTTTTTTAGTGGGAAATGAATGACAAAGTAAATATTTTCTGCCGACAGTTGTGCAAATAGGAAAGATGTACTGAATAATTATATACCCTTAAACAAGTCACCGCTATTGAATACACTTGATTTGTCGAAGTATAAAAATGAAAAGCATATATTTTTAATCGCCATGATGACTACATCCTGTTATCTTGTTGGACTTGCGGACTAGATTGGAAACATAGTTGACATTGATACTTAGAGCTAATAAGCACTTTTGTTTCACGAACAAGTCCCACGCTCTTTTGCACGTATGTTTTGTCATCTTGTAGCTTAATGCTATCTCCGTTATAGCTATTAGTAAGCGCTCACTAGTAAAATATATAGCTGACGTTGCACACGCTATACTGACACTTTAGTCGTGCATTCAATTCAAAGTTCAAACTGACACCACTATAACAATTCACTATAATTCCCCACCTAACAGCAAATGTTTGAGCAATTCCGTTTGAAGTATCATATTAACATCACAATTTGCGACAATAAAAACATGTAAGCGGCAAAATAAACCGTTAAATATTTGCGCAGCCTCACCCGGCAAACAGGCGATTGAAATTAAATACTAGTTGGCAATGTTGGCAGCGCCGATGTTTGTCGCCACGCGTTATTGCCGATACGAACTGTTTGAATAAACTTTTATGTTGGCAACACTCGACAGCTGTCGTTGTTCTGTCATTTTAATGAATTATATTTTCATTTTCACGCGAGCGGGTGAGTGTGACTGGTTCGACACATTTGATTTTGGAAACGTCAAGGCTGTTATGAGTTGCTGACCAATGATGCTTGGGAAAATAAGATTAAGCCGTATAGTATTTAAAGCTGATCAGCAGGTAGTCCTGCTGATCAGCAAGATGCAGTTCTGCAATCGTATACGATAAGTGAAAAATCACGTGACCATAATAATGTATTTTCACACACTTGGTCAATGAATACGGGTCAGGAGGTTTTTTTTCATAGAAAATAATGCCAAATATTTTTTCAAAATATTTATAGTGTAGGTGAAATCTATTTTTAAATCAGGTTGTATTGGAATTTCCTTAAATTTACAAATAAATCCAAAAAAACTTTCAAATTGTCGTTAGGTCGGATTCTATTGACAAAAATGTAGACCGTTTAAGAGAACCACCTAAAATTTATGAAAATACGAGTTTTTTAATCATGAGTTGCTATTTTTATATCTACGGAGTCATCTGACGATAAAGTTCCGTGTTTTTTGGATTGGGTGAATACTTCAGAGAAATTCTAATACAATCTGATGTTAAAAACGGTTCCTCTTGTATTATAAATATTTATTTTAAATATTTGTAATCAGCATGTTTCCAGTATTTACTATGAAAAAATCCACCTCACCCGTATTCATTGACCGCAAGTGTAGTCACGTGACTTTACGTACGAATCTGTCTTCTGATACATTTTTTACTTATCGCTTATAGTTTACGATTGCAGATTGCCATCTTGGTTAGGCCTGCAGTTGACTAATCTTTCTACATCACACATACAAAAGAATCCCATTAAAAATGTCCAGAATATAAATCAAACAATCTTTAGTTTCGTGACTGCGCGAGTGATCCCATAGCAAAAAATCATCAGCATTACTAATACAGATGAGGCATTGTATAACGCACACACTTTGATGATACTAAGTATAATAAATATTTAAATTTTATCTAAAATATTTTTTATGATAGGTACCAAAAGCCACTAACAGTCGACCTGCTGTGTGCGTTTTCATTTAGAATTCTAACCTGAGTGATTTTAATCGATCTCCCGTAATAATCTCCAATTATTTTCAAAATGCTAAATCAGAATGCAACAGCATACCTAAAACAATATAATTGAATCCGAATCACATCTTAAAAACAATAGCGTTCGATGGCCTCGAAACTCGAAGCGAATTGAAAAATAATAAACAAGTCAATAAATTCTAAAAATCTATTAGACAGCGAGTCTTTGTTCTCAACAAACCCAATTAATGGAGAAAGTTCGTTTCAATTGCACAGCAATTATGGGAAGATTTGAAAGGCCCAATGGTCGATTATATCGGCACTCCGATTGGTCCGATTACGCGCAAACAATTGCAATTACGATGTTTAATTGGGCTAGATGTCAGGGTCAGAGAAGAGTAGGTACTTAATTTAAAAATAAATAAAAAAAAACTTACGATTATAGCTCGTAACTAAGCGTCAATCCCATTTTTAGGTTAATTCAAAGTTCTTTATCATTCATTGATAAGGAGCTGTTACCTATGAACTGCACGATTGAGAAGTAATCGAAGGACTTTATAAAAAAATATTTTTTCAGTACAGATGGTGTTTTTTTACGCGCTAGTGCGAGGAGTGGTTCATTTTACGTCAGGTCGAAATCTTTGGAGAGCCATATGTACTGAAAAACGTAGCGTCGTAACTCGTGTCGATTTAAAGCTCTCCCTTCCGTGCTTTAATTTATCTACACTCGTTTCGAACTTCATTTTTTTCGCACTTGTAGCGTAATGTACTATTACATGTTTGAGTTTAAGAAGTCACTCATATATAGATTGTAACACAATGTAAATGATCGTGATTTTTCTTTTCATTAAGTCGTTAACTATCTAACTATGTGAATTTGTACAATTTATTAAATTACTAACATAATGGGTGGTTGTGTCGTATACAGGTATGTATTGGGAACGTATTTGAGACAAGGAATAACCTAACAGAAATCAACTTCACCTGTAACTAATAAACTACAACGAAATCAGAAGTTTCTTACAAGTTTCTATTACTAAAGCCCATCTTTCTCTTACGCCGGCTTTTAGAGAGAGAGGCGATCGTGTAAATAAGAAACCAGCAAAGCTTCTATAGTACACGCGACGACAAAGGTATGTTTACACTCTTGGGCTTTAACCCTTTGTGATAAGGTGCAATAGTGTAAATCGTCGTCGACTGTACCTTCCTGTAGGGAACAAAGTTAATTATGCCCCAGCGAGGAGGAGTTGGAAACTATTCTGCGATAAAGATGGATACGGGAATAGCTCAATGCATCGGTGTGGAGTACAAGTGATGGAGTGCTGAAGGAATGTAGGAATACGAATAGCAGATTTAGATTGAGGTTTCAACTTATGCAGTAGGTTTAGTGTAAAGTAAACTATAAAAATGGAACCATCATAAGCTTACAGTGCTTTCGTTCACAAAAACATAGGAGAACTATCCGATTCGTCAGTAGAAAACAAAAAAAATGTCAGCCTCCGTAGCCCAGTTGGTAGTGACCCTGCTTACGAAGCTGGAGGTTCCGGGTTCGAAACCCGGCGAGGGCATTATTTGTGTATTTATTTATCACAAATATTTGTTCCTTGGTCGTGGCTGTCTATGTATTTAAGTATCTGTAAGTATCTATATATTATATATATCGTCGCCTGGTACCCGCATCACAAGCCTTAATTGAGCTTACCGTGGGACTAGGTTGATTTGTGTAAGATGTCCCAAGATATTTATTTATTTATAAAAATAACGTAGTCAAATATGGTCATCCATAGCATTTAACGTCTTTGCCACATGTCGTGAAACACGTTTTACATATGATTTGACGTTAGTACTAATAAACATCAATAATTTTAGCTAAAAATATATGTGAATTCAACTGGTATGGTTCTAAGTTGGTGATAAAACCAAGATTGTGTCTTAAAAGTGCCTAATTATGAAATACACACTCGGACTATGAATACGGGTGAGGTGTTTTTTTTTCATAGAAAATAATGCAAACATGCAGATTTCAAATATTTGGGTTATATAGATTTCAATTATTTAAGGTTGAAATAGGTTGTTTTCAGGTTTGTTTACATTTTTTGTTTTCTACTGATGAGTGGTATAAGAGGAACTGTTTGTGATTGAAAATTCTATCAGGTCACAGACAAGACGCAGGCGTGAGACTGACGTTAACCGGCTTATAAAGATTGCCTCATTCGGATGACGCCGCTATAAGGTAAAACGCATTGAACGTTTTTACATGGGTTTTACATACATACTACTCGAGAACTATGGAACCACCGTCGTACGTCGCGCAAAACGCGCTGATAAGTTCCACTAGGATATTAAAAACGCTTTGAGCGTTCTGCTCATGGACATTTAGTACCGTTTGGTAGCCAGATTTGGTAGCTGGCTGCCAAATGGGAAATTACACTTGGCGGCAAAGTTTGAGACCTTCGCAATGCTCAAGATTCCAGTTTTTGAACCACTCGCTACGCTCGTGGCTCAATTTTGGAATCTTTCACTGTCTCAGGTCTCAATATTAGCACGACAGTTAAACAACAACTTTGCCCCCTTGTAAAATAAATCACTATTCCCGCCTGGTAACCAGCTATGAAATGGGAATTACTTTACCATTTCGTAGCCAGATTTGGTACAAACCTGGTTACAAATCGGTAATGATAAGTTCCGGTTTAAAGACAGTTACCTATTGGGATTTTATTCCCATTTCGAAGCTGTTTACGAAACTTTGGCTACCAAACGGTACTAAAAGCTCCAGGTGGCTTATGATGGTCCCGTTTTATCAATTTATCGTGCTACGCGTCACTTTAGCACTTGTATACTTGTTAGAACGTGACGGCAACGACGACAAACGATTAGACGCGGTAATCATAAGCCTACTGGTGATCTCGTAGGGTTCTCATAAATGACAAGAAACTCACCGGCATAGTTTGACTGCCGTGCAGACTGGTGATGGCCGCTTGCGCCTCTTGGTGTGAGCTGAACTTTACGAACGCGCAGCCTGCAACAAATTAACAAACTAATTAATGTAAATACAACGATATACCGATATAAATGTAAAATAAATATCTTGGGACATCTTACACAAATCGACCTAGTCCCACGGTAAGCTCAATTAAGGCTCGTGATGTGGGTACCAGGCGACGATATGTATAATAGTTAGATATATATAGATACTTAAATGCATAGAAAGTCATGACCAAGGAACAAATATTTGTGATAAATAAATACACAAATAATGCCCTCGCCGGGATTCGGAACCTCCAGCTTCGTAGGCAGGGTCACTACCAACTAGGCTATAGAGGCTGACAAGGACACAACTGTACATTACGTTTTTTGTGATTCATGTATACAATTAGATTCATACTAAGTAAAATAGTAGTAAGTAGTTGTAGTTGTGACGGCAGTAAGAATATATGTCAATTGTCACTACTCTTCCTATAGGTGTCGTAATACATTTTTTTTTAAATTGATGATGGGCAGTATAATCATCGTAGTGGACACATTACTGCAATCGCCAGTCCTCTTGCCCAGCGTGGTAATTATAGGTATTAACCTCCTAATACGTACGTTTATGCTATTACCTATGCGTAGGCATAATAGGTAATAAGATAAGGTAAAAATACTTTATAACATGTCATTTATTAGAATAAATTATTTTGCTTTACATTGAGGCTAATTTTAACGTAATAATAATTTCACATTCCAGTTAAAGAGTGTTCTCTGTATTGCATATTAAAAGGTTACAAATACTTGTTTATAGTTTGCAATGGCTAATATTTCACAAATGAATACAATTCATAATATTTAATCAATCTAAAAGCCTAACCTAAGCAACCCTTTACGTAATAGGTATAATAGAAAAGAAAACCAATTTAATTCCCAGTAACATAGGAAATGTTAGTTTCTAAGTTCGTTTTAACTATAGATTTACCCAGAAGGGAATTACCGTCACACAACATAAACTAGTAAATGAATACACCTCTGCTACGTAAGAACAACTCCCATCCGAGCCAAAGAAAATATTTCGTAATCCGGCGAGCCGCTCCGTTTTCGCATTATCCCCGAGCTTAGTTTACAAACAAGCTCGGCTTACGCAACTTTCAGACATTCTAATGTTATCACGGTAAAATTATGGAAAAACAATATCTATACAATATTAAAAGTATAATTAAATTAGAAGAAATCATAATTAATGTGGTCAATCTCTTCAAGTTCGTCAAGGTCTTTGAATTGTTTGAAAGTCACGTTTGTAATATTTTCTCCGGTTACCGCGAGGGTTACACATGAAATAAAACTATGAAAACGGGTAAACTCGCGTATATTAACTAATTTTAACTTCACAGGGTTCGTGGTCTGCGGATGACTGACAATGGAGGAATTTTGATAAATCTACCTCCATCTAAATAAGAAAGATACAGACAATCCATTTTAAGGGTGGATGTACATACCAAATTTGACGCGTTTCACGTTTGTCTTTACAAGTTAATAATCAGGATAGTACAGAGCTTGCCGGATACTTTCTTCTATTAGCAAACTATGTGACGTAACACAATAACAACATAAAACCACTCATAATATATGATGTAATGTGAATGGACATAGGCTGTCAATTATTAAGATCTTAACTGACACAAGGAAACATTCCACGCTAAGACGATAAATCACTAGTTTACAAATAATGTAATAATAATCCCCTTATCTTTCCCTACTTTTATAATCAACGAAAGCGCAAACATTAATAACCCCACAATTCCCAGGTTCCCCACTAATATCCCAAAATTCAGGGAAAACGCGCAAAAACCTTAAACAACAGCTCACGGCGGGATTATCGCTCAGTTTTTCAATAACAGGCTGTCAGAAGGCGGAGGATCAATCTTGCCTCCCACAGGTGCTACTGCGTAATGACGACTGATGGATCTGCCCGAGATAGGATTACCGCAGCCAACTTGCCCTGAACTAAATCACTTACCGCCAGCCTCTTTTAACGGCATTAGCTCCGACAGCCTCACCTATTTTATTCAACAGAAGCGCAAGAGAATATTTCATTGATCGTGGGTTCAGGATACCCCAAGATTATGCTCGTTTGTATTAAATCAACGAATATAAAAAACCAAGAGGTAAAAACTTTGCACGAATTGTGGCGACTATTTCGAGCTCTCGACGCTGGAAGTACGATTATGCTTGACTGGCTTTTATTCGTATTATCCTTTGTTCGACTGGATAAAAGAGCACGGCCGAAACGTTTTCCGAAAAGCCGCCTCAAATAAATTAGGGCGCACTTTTTAAGCTCCACACCATGTTTACATCTCCGGCTGCTGCGAAAATAGAGACAACGCAAAATAAGCAGAGGCCGAATAGAATAAAAACAATTTGCGATCGCCGGGCGCTGTCGCTGTCGCATAAAAGAATAATAAGCGCGGATTGCGCGGAACACAATTTAAACGGCGACAATCGCAGCGGCCCGCGGACCCGCCGGCGCCCCGGGTGCTCATTACAATGGCGGAAAACCCATTATGAGGACGTCACTTGGCAAGTGCGAAAGAAGTCAAAACTTCGCCGGCAAACATGGAACTATTTACTACTTCCACATTCGGCGACGTGTGCTGCGAAGTTGGATGCAATTTGTTAACCCTTTATCGCGCTGGCACGCAGGCGGGTGCGTCGCTCGCTGCAGGTAACTTGGCCGCCCGCCAAAGATCTGTTTTCCTGTTGTTGGCGAGCAAACTCACAGATCAGTTTTTATCGCGCGAAAGGCCTTTATAGCCCGCCGATAGCGCGATGTTTGCGTCGCCGCCGACCAAATATTATTGGATAGTTTTATGTATCGGAAGCATTACACGTTAAAAAGTTTGGCACTCGACTGGCGATGGAACGTTTCCTCGAATTGTTTCATGTCGTTTGATTCGCGAGCGCGAGTGTTTACCTGTCAAGTTAACAGGATAATTTGTCAAAGGTTCCTTTGAGGTCCATTTTTTTATGTGCGTCGCGAAGCACCTTTTATGTCTTTGACACACGTCAGCTCTAGTAATCATACGTTCGCAGCATTCTGAGATGAGGGCTTGTGCGTCTCTGAAAGGTTATTTGTATTGTGAGATATTTTCAGCCGGTACGTATTTGGCGGCGTGGGCGGGGCGGACAAATCTAGTTTATTCGTAAACTTGTTACAATTTACGTAATGGTTTTACTTCAGTAATGAAATCCTTCCAAAGCTGTCGATATCAGCAATGGTTGGTTACGCCCAGTTCCGTCGAAACTACCCTCATTGTATCCATCTCTATGAAATTCAATGTACAGTCATAATAACTGTAAGTATAACGATGTCAGATGTAAAACTTTGCTCTCCCGAGAACAAACCAAATACCTACTATTAAATGGCGTTATTTCAATAAAGGTTCGGGAGCGGGCTCCAATATTATTACTGCGCTGGGCTCAGTTCGAATCTTTCATTTTAAACTTCCGCGTATGAAGTTCCTCTGAGGAAGTTGGTAATGCCGGGATGAATTCGCGAACAGTGTAAACAACATCCGATCTATATGGACCGCCCTAACGAGAGATTCTGATTGTCTTTGCTCCGAGATTTCATTCAGTTTGATTCAATTTAAGAAGCAAATAAATTAGTTTCTGAATAGTTGGGCCGGGTTTTAAACAGTTCATTCAAATTTGGATAAATTGTTTATTTTCGAAGACCGCTTTCGTTCTCTAAAATAACTGAAGCAAATAAACTGTTTAAACATTGGATTGGTAGAAAATTTAGATTTAGCTTTCTCAAGTTTTTATACAAACGCCTATTTCATCATTTTGTGTTTTAAGCTAAGATTGTAGGTATCTATAGCGGATTGGGTGATCCAAGGCGTACTGGTGTTTAGAGGCTCATTTAGGTTTACATAATACAATACAAGTACTGTTATAAATGAACTTAGGATTACAAGAACAGGTAACACAAAAGATCTTATTGAAGATATCTTCCAAGCAAGTACACAATGAATCCATTAATCAAATTGCCTTGAATTTAATATCAAATTTTTTCATTTATCAACACAGAAAGACATGTTACAAAGGTAGAAATATAGTCGCAGCATAATTCAACGTGACCCGAAGCTTAAACCAGAAAGAGCGAACTTTTATTCGTTTTTCACAAATTGAGCGCGCCATACAATGAGTGAGCTCCGCAACTGATACCAACTCCAATGAAATACTCCAACTTGTGACGTCCTTATCGTTGCGAATTTGTTCGTTCAGAAACACCCTATCGCTGTGACGTTTGAAAACATTGTTAAAAATATATTGGACAAGTTTTGGGAAAACACGCAGTTGATTTCGCGTAACAGTTGAGTTGATTATATATTTACATTGTGTAATAATTCGCCGCCGTGCGTTTCGGTTGCCGTGTGGTGATGGCACTAAGAATACATTTGTCACCACCCCAACTCCTCCTGCGGCTGACGTAAGAGTCGTCTAAGGGATTGAAGTGTCACTGACCATTCTATAAGATTGGTGATGGGCAGCAGCGTCATTATAGTGGACACATTACTGCGATCACCAATCCGCTTGCCCAGCGTGGCGATTATGGGCATTTACCTCCTAATGCGTCTATACGCATAGTTAATAGGAGAGGCCTACGTCCAGCAGTGGATTAACATAGGCTGATGATGATGATGATGATGTGTAATAATTAAATATAAATCTAAAAAAAATCAGTGAGCACGTTTTTTTTCTTTTAGTGGCATATGTAGGAGTACCATACGGATTGACAAAAGGTAAGTAATTAGTACCTATTGCTTATGAACTCCTCACACTCGGAGGGTCACAATTACAGATGGTAATACGTATTTTTCTTAAAGGTTTGAATGTCGTATGTTAGATTAAAATAGCTTTGTCGTATTAAAACTAGAGTCAACAGGTTAAGTTATTCGACGTCTTTTAAAAACCACAAAATACTAACTGGACGTGTTGTGATCCGTGCTAGGATTACATAGATTTTCTACCAGCTCACCTAGTTTTATAATTACAACCTAGATAACACAACGCTCATATTGCCAAGCTACATCATAAGAACCTCATATGCGTGTACATAGTACCATCCCCACACAGTTCCGCGGATGATCCTATCAGAGCGGCGTAATCGCGTTGTTCGCACGCACCAACTATCTCCTCATTACCCGCTAATACTCCACGTTAATATTTAACGTCCACGTCACTTAAAATAATAAGGATCCCGGAGATTACCGTCCCACGAGCATTGTTAATGCTACCCGTGAATATTAGCTTTCCAATTAGCCATCTTTTAGTACCTCAAAACGGCTTCGAGTTACGCGGGAGAGGTTAATTCTTTCCCCGCTGCACCTCTATACAAGACTATGGCTAATTAAATTCCGTCTCACGAGATTTACGCCACTCCATTAAGCAGCCTATGAAACATAACAATAATTCACCTTTTTCTTCACAAAAGACGGTCGCGGCAAGTTTGCGGGCGTCTTTTGTTTTACAATCAAGTTACATTAGAAAGTCCTGGGCCCAATTGGAAAGTGAAGAACAATGGAGTAGAAGTCGTTTTAAACATTTGCCGGCGGAGTTGGGGGTACCGCTTTACGCACGATTGCCGAGCTATAAACCGATAGAGTTGACGCTCGTCGCCACTCGTAACTTACCCGAAATTGGCGTACGGTTCCAGTTCATCCCTATTATTGGCATCTCTTTGTTTTCGCCTTTCGTTTGCGTAATCACCTTGTATTATCGGTCTCTGTTTGCGTTCGCGGATCCGGTTTTATCGATGATTTTGGATGGTTGTTGAAAAATTTGGAACAATGTTTTCAATTGACTATTTGCTAAAGTGACTCTAGTTGAGGTGAATATTGGCGTACAGTTTGGTTATTATAAGCTTAATATTGAGAAAAATGTAGCTAGATAGTCTGGGCAAAGTACGCCTATGAGTAGAGTATAGTGTTATTTGTATGTAGATCTTTCTTTGCCGAACTGCGCTACCAAAAGCGAAATGATTTTCTCCGTACTTTCACTTTTTGTTTCGGTATAGTTACCTATGCATAGTCTGCTCGAATTGTTTAGATCGTTAAGAGGATCCTTGTCAGGAGTACCCTCTCTCGACCTGTAATAGCCGAGCATGTTTCGATAAATATTTTTCATCAGTCATCACACCTGTTCGGTATAAGTGCGCCAATGCGCTGCGGCGATGCGCGCCGTTGGTGCGTCATTGAGCCCTAGGGCAATCAAGGATTTTCATACAACATTACGTTACACTAGCGCCGCGCCAATATTTCTGTTATAAATATTATAAATTTAAGTCATCCCTGATTTTGAGAAATGATTTAGACCATTTTAGAGTAGTTCTGTGAAAGTATATTGTTTTATTTACTTTTTTTGCCTCACAGGTGTGAAAAAAAACATTGCATGTGTCACAATTTCTTATTTACCGCCCTTAATGTACTATTTCAAGACATTTAAATACATTAATTTCTTATAAGAACACAGTTCACTTACGTTACATATAAGTTATATGACTTAATATGTTTGAGCCGTCCATTCTAAAATGGAATCGTTCGTTCCAAGTAATTTCCTACACTACAGCCAAGTCGTCGGCGTCTAAAGTCTTCAGCATGTCCCAAGATGGGCAGATAGCGCGATGGAGGCGTCAGGCGATAGTCGTCACGCGATGCGGCGCGCGTTCTGCGATACTTGTCACGTGACATCGAGAACGTTCCATCTATCTACTCGAAACAATTAAAAACGATCAATATCCTCCAAGCAATCATTTATGCAATGCATAGTCAAATATTTATTGTTAACATATTCTATCATTTAGGAGTGTATTAATATTCAACAGGTTTTTCTATCCTCTTCTAAGTCATTTTGTCAGCCTCCGTAGCTTAGTTGGTAGTGATCCTACCTATGAATAAAGCTCAAGGTTCCGGGTTCATATCTCGGCGAGGGCATTATTTGTCTTTATTCATCAAAAATATGTATTCCTTGATCATGGCTGTCTATGTATTTAAGTATCTAATATGTATCTATCTATTGGATATATCTTCGCTTAGTACCCACATCACAAGCCTTAACTGAGCTTACCGTGGGACTAGATCGATTTGTGTAAGATGTGCCAACATAATTATTGATTTATTTTAATTCTGATAAGACATGACTTATTTCACTACAGTAGTGAAATGAGAAATAACTTAACATTACAAAATAAACCATCTACTGATAAAAAGTAGGAATATTAAGTACTAAGCTTGTGTAATTGTAAATACAAAACTTTGAGTGCAACAGAACGTCAGACAACGGACAAGACACGAGTAACATTTACGACCGACGGTTAACCACGTTATAAAAACTGCAACGACTCACGTTACAGTAACCCTTAAAACGAGATCAATAACGCTATTAACGCCATAACAGTATCAATAACATCTCAACGTTATATCTTATGAAACCAACGCGTACTCACGCGGCGTCACGTACGGCCAAGACTCTTTACGTTTACAGGGTGCTTACCACGATGCCAGCGTGAGTTTAAGGGGCCTTACCACCTGTAAACGCTTATGAATAGCATTCATTTAATTTAGTTTTTTTCTGTGTGTTGATACCCTATTAAATGGGTATTTTTCATTTAGATTTGTGATTTGTCACAGGCGTGCACAGAAAGTTAACGTTACCTAAACGTAATTTTCTGTATTTTTATATACGAACAGTTGGAGTTTCTGGAAAACCTTAACAAGAAACACTTGTTTTTCCTCGTAAATATTACACAATGCCTTAAAAGCAAATAGTTTTGGTTTACTTTTGTAGAATTCGGATTGGAGTATCATATGTATTAAGCAGTTTTCTAAAATTACCCATACTTTTATCATAATTTGAGTTGCTTTTATCAAATAGCTTCATACATTTTACAGCATTTTCGATGCTGCGTTGTTGCGTTAATGGTTTATCGTATAATTGTAGCTGAAAAAGTTAATTACATAACCTTAATTATACGAATTATACACAGAATATTTATTTAAACTTTCACGATTAACACTCATATTTTAACGAGGAATATTACTTAATCGCGTAAACTTCGTCTTTAAAATATATTCACAGAAGTCCAATATTTAAACTATTCTGCATCTACTTTGTTGTAAAACCTACGATATCTGCTAGTCAGTAAGGCCTCTTAACACTGTCGCTAGCCCTTTCTGTCCATACCACACATACTCGCGAGCGAGAGGGATATAAAGTAAGTCTCGCTATCAGTGCGTTAAACTCACGCGGCCAGATCATGGTAAGAGCACAGTAGCGCCTTAAGGGCCAGTTTATAACCACTTTGCAACCGCGCAAGGTCCACGCGTTTCCCTTATGAGACCTTAGGAGGTATAAAGGAGGTATAACGGAGATATGGCCCGACAGCGGCTGAATACGAATGTTGTGAAAACGCGCTTTTTAATATTGAACCGGCTTATGGATATTTTTAATGCTTCGGTTTTCGGTAAACGATTATGTGCCGGATTGTCTTCGGCTAGGGTCGTTTATTGGGATGACATGTTTTTTATATTGAATTCACTTGAGGTACTTATGTAGTCTGGTTTGTGACGAAAATGTAAGGGATGTTATGATGAAAATATAGAAATAATTATACTTTTTTGTAATATGGAATTAAACAGACTTAGGTATCAAGTTTACGATTGAATCTTTCACGATTTTCACACCTTATTTTAAACGAAACAGGATTTAATAAGGATTAAGAATTTGATGATGATTTACTCTATATGAAAGAAAGTACAGTCGAAGATAAACGTTTGTATAAATATTGTTGCCTTTTTAGGCCAAGTTTCCTAAATCATCTTGCATTTTAGATTTATTGGTTTATTTCCACTCAGAATCACGAGCTTTTTCGATCCAAATACCCAAATACAGCCTCCGTAGCCTAGTTGGTAGTGACCCTGCCTACGAAGCTGGAGGTTCCGGGTTCGAATCCCAGCGAGAGCATTATTTGTGTATTTATTTATCACAAATATTTGTTCCTTGGTCATGGCTGTCTATGTATTTAACTATCTATGTATATATATTTATCTATTATATATATCGTTGCCTGGTACTCACATCACAAGCCTTAATTGAGCTTACCGTGGGACTAGATCGATTTGTATACCAAGATATTTATTATTTAGATGTTTATTAATTATCCATGTCCCCAAAATTTCATGCAATATTTTGTATGTTCGTTTTGTTACGCTATAGGATTAAAAACTTGTAATCAAATGGACAAACGACAATAGGATCAATTTTTTCTTAGTAGTTCTAAGTGCGAATAACGTGGAATTTCCCAATAAAAAATGAATACAACATAGGAATACCCAAATATACATAGGCATATTTCTATCGTATCCATATCGTAGAGTCCGAGGCGAAGCTTATCGGCGTTCCGCAGAGCACAAGTAGGCCCAATTAGCTACACGTCTTATACCGAGCCTATTGATGGAAGGATTAATCGCGGGCTGGCGAAGAATAATGGCGTGTACTTTAGATAGGTCAGTGTGAGCTGCGAGGTTGGGTGTCATGTAAATAATACAAATACAAAGAATTTTTTTATTAAGAGCATAACATTTTGCGTTATTTCTACTCAGAATCACGAACTCTTCCGATCCCAAGAAGAAGAAACAACAGGCACTGACATACAAAGTGTATGGAAAATGGTAACAAAATAGGAAGAAATCCATGGGAAATTCAACATAGTTAGAATTAGAATTAATGATATGTTCCTACGTAATATACACATATTTATTGTGTGATGTTGAAAAGGGGCTCGACTCAGTATAAAGCTACAGTAGGCATTACTGTTCAGTTTGTTTTTATAAGTACATCCGGGGCCACGTTTTATTGCCATGAGCCTTCACAATTATATACATATAGTTCGTATGAAAATAAATAGGTCGCGACAGTTACACTGCAGACATCTTTTGAGAATAACCCAGGCTATGTTTAGATTTATAAATGTGTTTGTATGTAAGTACTCATATATATATTTTAATGTGACTTTGTTTTAAAGTATGTTTAAGTTAAGGCAACGTCTAAAAATTTAGCCTTTTGAATCGGAGTAGAGTTAAGAAAAAATATTATTTTTTTATTATAATTCTGCAGCTAAGAGTTTACTGACATTTATAAAGTGCGAAATTGGATATCAAAATAATTTAGATATATCATAACTGGGCACCTTTTTAATAAATTTGCACGGCATGTAGTATCACTTAATATGGACGAAATTACCATAAAAATGCTAAATTATTTCAAGACCAACAAAACATTTACAAAAACTCAATATTTGCGATGTCACTTCAAACTCTCAAATTGAATATAAAAATGAACTCGTTGAATGTTTTTTCAACGGCTAAATGGAGATCGGCTGAATATAGACCGACGACCTTTCGACCTGCTGTGACTTTCGCTTGGTGCCTTTCGGGTTCGTTTCAACTCCTTATCTCCCTAATGCAATTGAGTAATGGTTTATCAGGGAGATATTCTTGAGACATACAAACTTGAGGAGGAATACATTTGAGATACCCAGTATAAGAGAGCTGTTCAATTTAAAATGGGATCGGAGGTCAATGTTAAACTGGTTCTGCTAGGCGAAAATGTGCTATCGTTTAGCTGACGATTGGAATGAAGTGTTTGAACTTAGTAGCCGAAGGTGAACGGTGAAAAAGTGAATTGTTTTATCCTTAAGGTCGGCAATGTCTTAAAGTGTTCATTTTATTATACCTACGAGTAGAGTTTAAAGCGAAGGTTTTATATGATAAGAACCGAACAATGAATTCAACTACGCCTTTGATAGAATGGTGTATTTTTCTAGCACTCAGGTTCCCAAACATTTTCAACGGTACGTTATAAAGGTATGCCTTGTGACTAAGAGTAGAATATTTCCTCTTTGGCTCTTTTTGAAAACGTTAGAGTACTCAGTACTTTACTTATGTTCCGAATAGTTTTACGTTGAATATAAACAAAACTAAAATACTAACCGCATCAAAAGCTGATTCAAGACAGAGACCGATTAAACTGAATAATACAAATATTGAGCATGTTGAACATTTTAAGTATTTAGGTAGTATAATCAACAACAGATCAAGATGTAGTCAGGATATCATTGCTAGAATAGCTATGGCTAAACAGGCGTTTAACAACAAAAAATACATACTGAAATCCAAAATTTCAACAAATACCAGGAAGCGGTTTGTCAAAGCATACGTATGGAGTATAGCTTTGTATAGCAGTGAAACGTGGACAATGATACAGAAGGATAGAGAGAGGCTGGAGGCGTTTGAGATGTGGTGCTGGAGGAGGATGGAAGGGATAAGCTGGACGGAAAAAATATCAAATGAGGAGGTATTGAATAGGATAGGAGAAAGAAGGACATTGCTTAATGTAATTGAAAACAGAAGAGGAAATATGGTAGGGCACCTGCTAAGACATGACTTTTTCCTCAAGAACATCATAGAAGGCAAGATTGAGGGAAGGCGAGCAAATAAAGGAAAAGGTCAAAGTCATGTCTTACCAAGAAGTGAAGGAAAAAGCCCAGGAGAGAGAAGGCTGGCGATTGCTACACCGACAAGAGCATAGCTCTTAAGTGGAAGAAGAGAGAGAAGAAGTTTTACGTTAACTCGTTTGTAATTTTCTGACAATTGCTATTCATAAAATATAAATTAAGTAATATACGCCTCGTAAGCTTTACATATATGGGGTTATATCGCAAATAAACAAAAATGTTAGCATAACCCAATGAACCGATATCAGTCTTCAATTTTATTTAACTGAAGCGTAACCCTTTATTCTAAAAACTGTTAAATCACAAAAATTAAAAAAAAACACCCCTAATCTCGCGTCAATCACTCAAATTTAATTCCCAAATTTGGAGCGAAATTTAATATCAGTTCGGAAACTTTGATTAGGGAATTCGTGATCGGTGTAATTTGGAGATGGGCTGTATAGTTTTTATCGGATGAGTTATAGGGGGCGCTATCGCGGTTGCGTGTCGCCAGCGACACCTGCCGAGTGGTGCTCAAGTGACAGTCGATGAGCGGGCGGCCATTTTGTTTTTCTACCGTTTCTAACTTATTCTGTCACTGAAATGGGTCAAAGCCAATGAAATTTATGTGAAAGTGATGCCCTATTAAGAGTAAAATTATTTTTAATGGCACTAGCACATCTTGTGTTTGAAGAAAACTCGCCTTGTTATGGCTACTTATCTATTTTTAACCGCAATATTTATAAAAATATGAGTCGCCGCGAGAAGGCTGCGAGTAGTTGTCAACCATAAGATGTGGTAGAATCGCATAAGGTACTCTGTTTTAAAACAGGCATTGGCATACTCTAAACATACTTTTTAGTCGTAGCAACCTAAACAATAGTTTAACTAATGAGAAATAAAGTTTTACTTGAATAATTTACAAGTTACATTTACTTAAGTTGATTTTATTTTAATAAGTACCTATACGTACTGCTAGTGTTTCATGTTTTCTTTTCTAAATATGAACGCGTCATAACGATAAACAATTTAGGTAACAATGAATTAGAGGTAACAAATACGAATGTTTGCGTTGTAAATAAAAACTAGAAATCTGACCATTAAACCAGTTTAAAAACGAATTTAGCCAAGTAAGTACAATATCTCAAAAAGATCCTTGACCGAAAACTATATACCAACAAAAACATTAAAATAAATCCCATAATAAACTAGCTTTAGCGCCCCCTTGCCAGTATTTATCGCTGGCAATTAACCAGTTAGCTGTTATCAGCTGCTATCCCACCTTGCCGAGCCAAAAAGTATTATTTCCTTACAAGTTTCTTATTGAGTTATGACCTTTTGGATTCCGATAACGATATCGGCCATTGTCGGCGGAGGCAGCCGAGGATATCTTACCTATGCGTGATTATGGCCTTTTTTGAAGAAATTGACGCAAGTGGTACGACTGCCTTTGTAAATCAAGCTATAGGAGAAGGTATTTAAATGTAATGATGCATCAAGAGCTCAAAATAGTAGTATAAAATAAATATCTGGTACATATCTTACACAAACCGACCTAGTCCCACGGTAAGCTCAATTAAGGCTTGTGATGTGCTACCAAGCGACTATTTATATGTAGATACTCAACTACTTAAACAGCCACGACTAAAGAACAAATATTTATGATAAAGAAATACACAAATAACGCCTTTACCGGGATTAGAACCCCTCCAGCTTCATACGCAGGGTCACTACTAACTGGGCTACGAAGGCTGACAATTATAAAGAATTGGAGTAATATAGACAAGGACAGGCTTATGGTAGTCCTGTTCTTACGCAGAGTGGTGATCACTCCACACACAAGAGCCAGGTGCTCTTAGAAAGACGATGATGATTATGATACTGCTGAAGATGGGAAAAATAACTTAACACTTTGAGTGCCGGGAACTCCCGAGGGGAGTTCTCTGTGGGAGGTCTATTTTCGCTACAAAGCGGAAAAATCACGGGATCGGCTACGAGCGTAGCGCGTAGCACTCGTCCGCAATGAAAGTGTCAAATTTGTATCGATTCTACGAATCAACTCTTACCGTGAAATTATGTAGATTTGTGTAATAATGTCCCATGTTATGTATTTTTTATACAATAACCTCCGCCTTTATAACAAATTAAAACAAAAGACTCCAAGACCCCTATACAGCAAGATCGCTTCATCACAGCGACCAGGTAGTTGCAATCGACCCCATCTAATCCCAGAAGAGGTTCAATCTTGTCTTCAATCGAATCTCCCTGATTACGTCAAGCGATATGCAGGGAGGCAGACTTAATAACGTTCGAATGTCGATCAGGGCCGATGGAAAAATAGCGAGCGATGCGGAATAGACCCGGCTAGTGTTACAGGGTTGGGGAAAATAGTATCATCGAGAAATTGCCTATTAAGTGACCAGTCAAATGATGGCTTTAGTAACTCAGTCGGGAGTGGCCCTGCATGCAAGCTGGAGGTTCCGGGTTTGAATCCCCTGAGTATTTATAGTTGTTTTCTATGTTTTGACATCGTCGTTTAGTCCCAAGATATTTTAGTTAAAAGGTTGAATGGATATTTATGATGGATAAAATTAAGTTGAAATTGACCGATGGTAAAAAAGTCGTTTGATTGAGTTAGAGTAATTTTAGTGTTGTAGTTACCAAATCTTTATATTTATTAGATACATGTTTTTTGTGATAAATTGTAATATTTATATTTCAATAAAGTCAAAGAGTGAAGAAAGAAATGTAAAAACAATTCAATTTTTGGTGATTTGTATTGGGATAGTTAATAATGTTAAACATTAACTATACGCGGCTTAAGAATAATTGAAAAGCGTGCTTTAGCATCCTCAATAGATATTATTTTATTATATAATTATTCATAGTTATACATAGTTAATAAATAATAGTTCATAGTTTTTATTCTTGTACTTCTGTGTGCTCAACAAAAACCTCTAATAGAATTAGCCTGTAGAAACATGCAGTACAAAATTCATTAAACTGCCAGCATTACCGCTAAACATTAAAACGCTACGATTCACAACTACGACCGACATGTTTATAGTCACATCACACAGAACTTCATTTAATTAATTATTTTATTACCTAGCAAAGAACTGCACTATCCAGTAATTAACGCAAGTGCTCGTCTTCAGAGATAGGTAATTAATTAACGTGTCTGCCATCGATTGGGACAATACTTTATTACTTTTATTACCTTTTGAAGTGCGGTCGCTTTTTGCTCCCTTCCGATGTCTTTTGCATCGATGTCCTTTTACTCTGAGGGCTTCTTTTTTGCTTTTAGTTTCAGGCAATGTGCCTTGTGGACAATATGGAAATATGCTTAAGGTGGGACGCCTCTCTTACAAAAAAATTAAAGTTTGTACATTACGAGTACACACATGAAATTGTGGTCATCTACGCATATACATGTTATCGTCTATAGTAGTTCACAGTAAAAATAGTAATTCATGCAAAATTGTTATGTTGACAGTTTCATTCCCGAAGATGCGTTACTTGGTTCGTATTGTCATTACTCGTTATTTTTGGGAAACCACCTGTAACTCAATAAACCACAATTGTTTTAATGTATAGAATACGTTCAATATTGAGTGAGGATAATATATGTAAAACGTAACTCTTAACTAATATAGGCACCTTGCCCATGAACTAGTAATATGTTTATGCACAAGAGATTTGACACATCGATTACAATTCATAATATTTCAGTGTATTACTACATAAGAGAGATATATTACTTACATTACACATATTTTTATGTTTATGTCATTATTGGTCACTTATAAACTAATTCGTAATCGGTGAACGAAGAAAACAATACGTATAGGTAGACGTTTTGTATGAAAAATCAGTCAATGCAACAGAGTAACATTTTAGCAATTAGGTATGTAATCTTTTCCGATGAGAAATAGTGTAAACTTCAAATGAGTGATTAATTACTTCTAACTCCCCATTGCACAATGCTATTTAGACGCGACACGGTGCACCAGCGCGTCGATTTATTTGAAAACTTCTCTTAGATTAATGGAACTCTTTTAAAATATATCAAAGTCTTAAAACTGAGTTCAGGTCGGTGGCCGGCGCTCCATCGCGGGCAATGAATTGGACAAACATTGCTCACGGTCGTGCGGGCACCTAGGTGCTCAGTATTTTCACTTTATTTTGAGCTACGTGAGCTAAGGAAAGGAAATATTTTGCTTGTAGGTAGATGTTCATACTTTGACAGATTCTGTATATCATACAAAAATAGTCTGCTGAGAGAAATGCAAATACGTGGTAATTGTAAAAGCAATTTCTCTAAATATAATGGATTTTGTAAAACGATCTTACTTTGTTGCTTCTGATAAATAGGTACATTTTTTGTGCTTCAAAAGTTGGATCATAATATATGTAAATAGACTAAAACAAATTGTGACTACTACATTTTCCTTCCAGTTTTGCAACACAAGATAATATTAGGTACCTACTATTGTGCTTAGTAAATCATTTAAATTTATCTTCTACAAAGCATTCCCTATCCTTTAAATAAAAAAACATTTTCAAGAAATCATAATTACATCTATTTTTTGAGAAATGATATTTCTGTTTATGTATTTACTTTGCGAATAGCTAATTCATGATGATTTATGAACTACAGTCCGTGACCTATTAGAAAAACCTTCGGTTTTATACCTGTCTCGCTTGCCTCATATATGTTTGCAAGATAGGCAAAAAACCTAAAAGGGTTTTCTATCAGCTCACGGACTATGTTTCTTATACTGATGATTTATGTACAGTTCGATTTATTTTCATTTTAAGCTTTCATTCATGTATCATCGGCAGCAGACACGCGCATCATTAACACGTTGAAATATGGTCTTTCCTGAAGTCTTGAGAACGGTCGGTTATGTAGCGTCACATCATGTTTCTATCTTTTGCCATTTAATATTATAAGTCTGTGTGTGCAAAACTAGGTCGGTACAATATCACTATTAATACTCGTTGAGTCCAGAAAGCTTCTGATGCTTTGGGCTATGATGTTCTTATGCATAAGAGATACCTTTTATTAAATGTATTTATGGGTATAATGCTAAAAAATGTACGTAATCGTAGGTAAAGGCCTTCAATGAAAGCAAAATAACACAGATTCATATTTTTTGTGTTGCGAAGTTAAATTTTGTGTAAGGACTTTTGGCAGTGAAAAAAGGAGACAAGTAAAAAAAAATATGAGCGAACAAACAAAGTGTTTGCATTTTTTTTTAAGCTGATGCCTTTTTCTACTGCCAAAGGTTGTTGGACAAAGTACACATTATAGTTACTATCACTAACTTTCGTAACACAATTGACGCGCTCGTACTTTTGATTTTGATTAAGTCAGGCCTTGTACTATGTACATTTTTTTCGCAATCGACTCTTATAACAGATTTAAGCCCCAAGTCCGTGACATCACGTTACTTATGTTAATTTCTGCGTAAGTAGTTATACTCTTAAATCTTCCATCCAGGAACCGAAGCAATAAAACTGCAATGGCGTAAGTAGCGCGATCGCTCGACGCCCATTATTTTTACGGTTGGCGACCACTCAGCGGGGAGCGTGCACTGCACACTGCTTAACACTTTTGTTTGAACTAAATTATGGGTTTTTCACCTTTATTGCTGTCGAAATCAAAACAACTCTAACAATACTTCATTTAGCACTAAATAGACGTAGCTGTCTCCTAACTTACTATAGTAAGCTTATAAGCTAGTAAGTAAGTATCATTTGCTCCTTTCCGTTTTATAGAAGTGTTGATAAGAAATAAAGGCACGAACAATACTTATGCTAAGTTAGGAGACGTTTGTGAATAAGGGGGTATATGCCTACAGATATACGTATTGCAATTCCACACATACTTTTCAAATGGCCCGTAAGCCGTTAAACTATGTTCGGCGGTAAAACATTTACTTTCTTGTCTTTAATTTGTTGTTATAGTTCCTAGGGCACCCAGAGGTGTATAAGACCTCCACAAGATCCACTTTTTAATTTTAATAGGTAACACAAGTTTAATTTCATACTTGTTGCAAAACTTATCTAGTAACCTGTGTATTTCGTAGGCAGTGTGCTCGCGTCTCGATCCGCAGCAGTAATTCCATATTACTGGCTTCTCTTTCTAATGATTGCCGCTCACCGTCTCTCAGGTATGCCGCCATCTTCCATTTTTATTTTTTATTTTCCCCGGTGCAGCGAAGAATGAGTGATTATGGTTTTTTCGTATTTTCCTGGATTTTGTTCGGTATTGATTCGAATTTTATTATTATGTGCACAAAAGACACCGGAGCCTGCATTCATTCTTCGGAAAATACAGCTTGTTTTTGTGACAAGCAAATGCTGTGATGCTGTGAAAAATATGCTCAACGAGAAGACACATTATTCCAGTCTTAAAACTTGATGCATGTGTGACTCGTTTCACTCACGAAGACGTGTCAAAACAAACTTAAAATTGCATGACAATACGAACCAAAGCATCAGTTTTGTTAGTGAAACAATCTTTATTTAGGTTGATGGGATACACACAGTATACTCGTATGAATGGGGAAGTTTTATTTCGATGTTTGAAAAGTCGATGCCGCTTGGCTGTGGCAAATGCCGGGAAATACATTTGTAAAATAATGATAAGACCTCATAGTTACCTGTATAATTAAATTAATGAAATCTAAATGCAATGCACAAAAGAAAGCAATTATGTTTAAAAGTTATCTCGTTAAACACACTACATATGAAAATAAATATGCCAGTTTAGAAAAGCAGTCTTTATAGGTATGTATGTACTACCAATGTGTATATTTTGTCTAGACTGAAAGAGTTTTTTAAGTCTGAACCTCTTTCAGTTACACTGACATGTATTGGAGTTAAATAAAAACTATGAATTAATTAATCACGTTTATTATTTATATTATTCCGTTCAATAAGCCGGGAAACAAAACACTGGAGAGGCAAGCGCAATGCCGCGGGTTGCCATGTATAAAATATAGGTAAACTGTTTGAGCTCAGGGTATAACATACACCTTTTCATGAACCTTGTCCTGTTCTCAGGTTACGACGTATCACGTATGTCCGGAATCTGTTCTCGTCATGATTCCCATTTTTCCCACATCACCATTGATCCTGTATTGTGTTACTGCATCCATCTCGGTCACCACCGGAGCCCAATTACCAGCGCACACGTAACCCGAGGCCGACAAACTACCGGTGACGGCACGGATTGTACTCGCCGTCAGATATATCGGAGCAGCCGGGGTGCTCATAAACATCTGAGCAGGATGCTTAGCCAAGTTGCCAATCGCTAGCGCTTATTATTAGTGCGACAAAGACAGTTAGCTGCCTTTCGCTTACGATTGACGATTAAGCGTTAGCGATTGGCAACTTGTCTAAGCACCCAGGCCTCTATTGTCATGGCGTTAGACTGCAATCACGATCAGATACTTTTAATATCGTAAAAGTATCTAATTTTACGATATTTTTGAGACGTCGCCTCTCCGGTATGTTTAATGGCGACTATAGTCTACCTCAAAGATGTGCATTTACACCTACGGTGACAAAAATATATTTAAAGGATTCCATTGTTTATACACCGATAATGTTCCACCTAAAGAGTTAAAAATAAAATGATTTTCGTGGGAATCATGAAAATTTTATAACTTGTCATGTTTTCCCCGCAAATAGGTAGCCCTGTAATTAGATACAAAATTAAAACGCATTAACAAAATCAACCCGCTTGCCATCAGACACACGATCGACTTTGAAATTTCAAGAGAAAAATCAAAGAATCCTATCGCGCACCGTAGCAAAAACCGGTAAAACTTTTACCTCTAAAAATGTCGAAATCGCATTTCAAAATTCATTGGTATTACGACGATATTTCTGCTACAATTCAGGGATCCAGCGAGTGCTCGGGACGTGTTTTTTCAGAGAAAAATAAATGCGACCAAAGAAAATTGCGAGTCCTCCCCATGCCAGGCAATATTTTGTTCTACCTTTTGATGCGAGCTTAAAACGCGGCGCCCAGCCTTTATTGCGTCACTTCAGTTCCCACGACCATGCCTACTTATATCCGAAACGTATTTTGCGTACTCTATATGGAAAAATGCTTCTTTGCGGTGTTTGTTGTCGAATACCTTTAATAAGTTGTCGGAGAAGCGGCGGATTGTTTTCGCTGCGAACGGGGCGCCGCGCAATTATTATTGCTCTGTGGAAATGTTTATTTTAGTTTTGTTTCTTAAATTGGATTGCATTGTTATACAGTGTTTGTTCTCTCGCGCAAATAAATTTAAAATTAATTGAGTGGAACGCTTTTAGTCCACTCGAGGAACAACTTGTTTTCTCGTTGCGTTTGAAGGCGTTGTCGATGTCGGTATTAATCGATTGTAGCGCGTAGCGTAGGCGATAAACTGTGCTTAGCAAAACTGATTTTACTTAAATTGAATAAGCAGGCAGTTTACGTCTTAGCGTATCTTTCCTTTGGATAATAACGAACTAAGGCGAATAATTTTTGTTTTATCGGCGATCAGTTGTACAATAATACTATAACGTCGCTGTTCCTACAAAAGTCGCTATGTGTTTTATTGCTACTTTACAGGAGACACAAAAAACTGTTTATTTTGAATCTTGTTCACTCAAAGTAGGCCAATATTTTATTTTGATAAATATGTTCAGTTTTAAATATTTTAATGGTTTTTATAAAAATAAATCTCAGTTTTTTAACGTGAAAAATATATATTACCAATAATTTATCCCATAGCTATTTTTGTTTCAGTCGTCCAAAGTCTCTATGTGTCTTATTTGTAACTTGGTTAAAATAACTAATTACGAAAATTTACACATCTTTATCATATTCGTTATTTAGTAATTTTAATGAAAGGCCTTCAATAAAATAAAATAAAACATGTTTCAATAATAATAATAGTGCTTAGCAAAACTGATTTTACTTAAATTGAATAAGCAGGCAGTTTACGTCTTAGCGTATCTTTCCTTTGGATTATAACGAACTAAGGCGAATAATGTTTGTTTTATCGGCGATCAGTTGTAATACTATAAGCTGATTGGTTGACCGGCAGGAAATATTTTAGATAGGCCTTTACCATCCTTCTATAGTATACATGGTGCAAAGTAAATACGGACTCTGAATGGAGGCTGTACCTACCTCCATCCGATATAATATTATTATAGTACACTTAGGTAACTTACCTACAGAAAAAAACACAAAATAATTTGGTCCATAATGTGATTTCAATAGTAGCTGACATAACTACCATAACAATGTTAGTGCCTACATTGTTGGTCAGAAAATCTTAAAAAAATATTATGGGGTCATAATTAATTGTAACTTTAAAAACTCCTTGTTAATGATATGTTGAATGAACACTAAATAATCCTATGCCTCCTTTAATTTACCTTCCGTATTATCCTTTATATATCCTTTTTAACCGTTTTACAGGGATAAGTTCAAAAAATAAAAAAAATCGTTACCAAGGCATTAGGATGAATAGTTAGGCGACAAATATTTTCTTTTATGTCTAGAATAAAACCATAGGTAAGCAAATATGACGTGAAAACGGCGGCCATGCACCGTTATTAGGTCGGAAATTTTTAATCCCCATTTAAACGCCACGATTTAGACTAATGGATTGTTTTAATGACCGAATGAATATTTAAATCCGACGTTAATGAAAATGATATAAGTAACGGTTCAACCGCTCTTTGCGTTTAAATTGCGTTTTAAACGTACCATCCATTGTGAATCATTCACTCGTTCACTCACTCAGTAATCGTAAATGAAGTTTTAATATGATGCGGTGGATTGTTAATTATAGAATTTCAAATTAACGATAATTTGATTAAATATCAGTAAACTAACCGAGCTTGAAACTTGCAAATTGAACCAAAGTACTAAAGTTTGGAAATTAGAGTAAATTGAAAAGATAAAAACTGAAAATATACCGACTTTGACGAATAAGGTGGAAACTAGTACCAGTACGTAACATGTTAACAGAGAATATTTATTTGAATCACGCTATTTTGCTCATAATAATATATAAATCTACATTAATTATTAAGTATTGTCCTGTGTTTTGAGAGAGGAGTTTGTAAGTTTTGTTAAATAGTAACTACTTATTTTGTAGGATGACAATATCGAAATTTCTCAAAATTGCTAATTTTCTTAGTCAACTCCATTGTACGAGTAAGTGTCAGGTGCTTTTGCTGGCAGTCCCAATAGATGGAACTTCAGTACAAGTTTGAATGTCATATATTGGGACAAACCTCAGTAGAATTGAGAACATCCTCCTTTTTTCTGAAGTCGGTTAAAAACTTTTCAAGTCTTGCTTGCATTATACACCAACCTTCGGCATTTTTCCTCGAGAATCTATTAGCAATGTACAAATTCAGTAAACCGTGGGAGTATAAATAGGGTTGGTGTGAAACAATTGGCCCAGAGTGATTAATCTCCGGGAACGCAACGCAATTAATAGTGGCCGACGCGATGGATTTATAGCGCCTAGTGCTGTCCTTCGAGTCTTTTAGACTACATTTTTAGCTGTTCATGAAAGCCAATTTGTGTTGGCTGACAAAGATTCCTTCGTCTTAGTCTTTAAGATTCATCACGTCAACACGGGGTGACATTCTTATACAAATCAACTTAGTCCCACGGTAAGCTCCATTAAAGCTCGTGACTGACCAAGCGACGATACGTATAATAGATAAGTAAATATATGATAAATAAATATAATAAAAATAAAAAAAATGCTCTTGCCGGGATTCGAAACGGAACCTCCAGCTTCGTAGGCATAGGCAGGGTCACTAGAAAGTAGGTTACGGAGCCTGACAGATAAATACTTAAATAGAAAATATCCCTGAATCACCCAGATAAACATAAATGCAAATAATCTTACCCCCGGTTTTTGGATTTTTTGGTATTTTGTCAGTCACCACAAAATCCAAAAAAAAACGTCGTTGCTGTAACAATTGATAAAAGTTAATTGGGCAACAAATATATTTGTGATGAATATACAAAGATATGTACTCACTCAGATCAGGCTTGGGAACTTTACTTTCGCAGGCAGGGTCACCATTGACTGAGTTACGGATCCCTTCAAACTCGATAGACATTAGACTCGATAGACTCGGAACTATTGCCAACACTATTCCGAAATCAGACCACTGTTGCAGTTCTGGTAGCAAGAAGGTTCTTTTATTGAGTCTCTCTGACAGGAGAGAAATGCTTTTTTTATGCCACGATAGGGTATTACGAATATACTCAGATTACTTATACAATTTGCAACAATGGGAACCTTTGAAATAGGACTAAGTATTCACATTATTTCAGCTTTAAGCCAGAAGTATGATTTGGATCTGTGAACCAGTTTTAGTATAAATTGTTATAAAAATTCAGGCTATATACATGTATTTAGGAAAAGTCAAATAGTAACACCGTTTTCTAAAACAAGGAAGAGATTTTTTAAATTTTAGGGCTTAGAAAATCATATTCATTTTTTTTTAAAAGATGACGTAACGTACTTGTTATCCTAAAAAAAGGGCATTATATCTTACGAGGTCAACATTGCTTACAACACAACCCATCAATTGAATGTTAGTGCAATGTTGTCACGTAAAATCAAGCCTTGATGAGTCAAAATGAGATCGCTTTGAAAAGTATGAATTTTCCAGGGTTAAACTCACTTCCTCATTCGAATTCAGTTATCCAGGTGAATTTCATCACGTCCCACTGGAGATGAAAGCGTAAGCCACCAAAGAATCGTGTCAATCAAAAATTAATCGTCGCCTTTGCAAATCTAATGAACATTCAGAATAATTAAACACGAAAGAGCCTTTGTTATAATCACCGTCTTATGAATACAGAACAGATGGCGAATACTGATTTCTAGCTGAATAGGAGTTTATTACGTTAAAAATAAGCGATTCATTTGGAAAATTGACATAGGGTTATTTATATTTTATTACGTTCCTGCATGCTGACGATTTGGGTATATTTTTTATTTTGAGCTTGTGGTCCTGATCTTATTTAAATAGGTTTGTTTGCAGTTCTTTTATTCTCATGGAAGAAGCTAAAGAGAGGCTTGCTTCCACTACATATATCTCATCGTAGTCAATTGATTCTAAGATTCTCTGATCTGACTTGAAGCTAAGAATACGTAACATATAAACTGAAGTAGATTTAATGTCCAAGAAAATCCAAATGAAAATATAAAATGCCTTACCTCCGATGTTGTCCTAATTATTCATGTAGGTACTTTCTTAGATAGTAAGTAATAAGTAAAAATAACATCCTCCTTTGTATTTTTTGTTTTGCGATGAAGAGTGGATACTTGTATACCATTTGATCAAACATGTGCTTTAAATCTCCATAGAAAACTCCAACAAAAGAGCTCACAAGCAGTCATCAGCGACGGGCACAACACGTAGACATCCCGGAAAAACCCCGGGATTTCGATAACTGCCCAATTCATGGGGTTGCCCGGTCGAATCCGGGGTTATTGGGGAGTCTGAGCGTTTCCCCGGGACGGGCACGTTTTGTTTGTGCCCCTGCGAGCTTGCTTCCGGCTTGCTAGGGTAGGAAATGTGTTAGACGTTGTTATAGCATTGTAAATTGTGCAAAATCCCCGGGGAGATTGGCCATTCCTCGTGAATCGCGTGCGTTATTGAATGTTGCTGCGGATTTGAGATACAGTTAGGCTGGTACAGTTTTTGGGATAGGCATTTATGTTGATTGACTAGGTCGTATTATACTGGCATCTGCTTAGCTAGGTACTATAAACCAATATACATGAGATACGGGTCTGTAGGAAAAAAGTGTTAGGTAATGATTATAAGAATTTCATCCATGGACTATGATCGTCCTATTACAGCAAATAACAATCTGATTTTTATTTAGTTCTCGTTTTTGTAAATATTCCAACTGTGACTTTTTGACTTTTTTTTAAGAATACGAGCTCTTTCGATCCTGATAGAAATAAAAAAGTGCCCCTAAAAATTTCCATTGAGGTACTATTTTTCATACACTTTCTTTGACCGTAATTCAGTGGAAGACGAAATATGTATAGAATCTTCGGGACACTTTTTTCTGCTAATAAGGATCGAAAGAGCTCGCGATTCTGAGTAGAAAAATATAAAAAAAATCCAAATTAACAACATTTTAAAAAATTACGCCAAAATAAAAATCCGCCCATTACTTACAGTTTAAAACAACATGCAAGACTAAACTAAATCTGTTATTTTAATTATAAGTTACGCCTTAATAAACATTTTCAAAACCCTTAGTAAATAATCACAGCTTTTTGCTTTTATTAATTCATAATCACAAACTTTTTGCGCGTATTAAAAATACTGCCTTGTTAATCCATATTTCGAGATAAAAACTTATGTAGTAGTTTTAATTGGTATCGTGTAGTCAGATTTTCTTGGTTACAGTTTCGTAAAAATAAAAGAACTTTCGTTGGTTTTTAGAACGAAGCTCTTAATGAGCATGGGTTTTAAAAGTCTGCTAGAATTGCGCGTTTCTACTTTCGAGTTTTTTCAAGTAGTAAGTTTGAGTAAAAACACAATTTGCGTGAAACAAAGATCCTTCATTTATTTTCGTTTTCTAGTAATAATTATGTGACACCTTGATTTGAAACGAATATAACAAGACCAACATCAATTTAGCAACACAATGGGTCTCATCAGAAAGCTCGAAGTCTCTCAAAGGGCAATGTGGCGCGCTATGTCCGAAGTTTCTCCAACGTCGAATTAGAAATGAGAAGATTCACTAGATTCAAGGTCGTTGACGTAGCTCAGAGAGCTGCAGTGTTATTCACTAAGGAAACCGCCTTGCTGTCAGCGCTGTGTCAGTGCTGCGGCAGCGTCGAGCCTAAAAACGGTATTCACTAATTAATGTACTTTAAACGATACTAGTGCTCGGCGACGAATGCGGCGTGAGCTGGAACTACACTGCGTCGAGAGTTTGACGTTTAATGTACGAACTTCGTATTCTCTAACGAAAAACAGCGACGAACTCGCTCACAACCTCGCTCACAGCCTCGATTCCTAATGTCAAATAAAACAGCTAGGACTTTAGACAAGGCTGTCTCGACGTTGAGCTCGTTGACGAACGCAGCGTCGAATGTGTAAATAAGAGAATAGCTTAGCTGCCAGACTTAGAGTGAAGGCATATGTTTCAGCATGCGTACCTTGTACGCATCTTGTCTATAGAGAATGGTAATTTAGTATGAGACCGCGCACAGATTTCCGCACTCGTACGGATTCTTACGCGTTTCTTAGTAATGCGCGTTGTAGCGTATGTAAATGTCACATTAGATGGCACACCGCTAACGTGATTTGCACGTACGCGTGACGTGCATGTGCGCGTGACGTCCACGTGCGCGTGACGTGCACGTGCGCGTGACGTGGAAAAATTGTGCCATGACGTTTCCGACGCTGCAACGCACACGTGCACGTGCAGCATACGCATTCGGTGTGCCTCGGCCTAAAACGTCCACTTTCAATCGGTAAAATGTGTACGCATACTGCTTTGATGTGTCTTCACACTCTTCACCCTTAAACAGCAGCGGGAAAAAATGTCGATGGTCTCTCAGTATGGTGGTTATTTTTTCGTCCCCTGCCATCATTGTCATCACATTATAACAAGTACGAAATTAATCCATAGTACTAAAAATGGTAAAAGTGGAGCTATCATTGTCAGCCTACGAAGCCTTTTTAGTAGTGCCCCTGATTACAGAGCTAAAGGATACGGGTTTGGTTTCCGATAAGGGCATTTATTCGCATATCTTTACAACAAATATTAGCTCTTTGGTTATATATAAATATCGTCGCTTAGTATCCCCAACAATAGCCTTAACTCTCAGTATGTTTAAGCATACGTATACGTACGTAGGAACTATTAGAAAAACATATTCTGTCAGCCTCCGTAGCCTAGTTGGTAGTGACCCTGCCTACGAAGCTGGAGGTTCCGGGTTCGAATCCCGGCAAGGGCATTATTTGTGTATCTATTTATCACAAATATTTGTTCGTTGGTCGTGGCTGTCTATGTATTTAAGTATCTATATGAAATCTATCTATTATATATATCGTCGCTTGGTACCCACATCACAAGCCTTAATTGAGCTTACCGTGGGACTAGGTTGATTTGTGTAAGATGTCCCGAGATATTTATTTTATTATTTATTTATTTATATTCACGACTCACGAGAGGTTGATAAAATTGAGCTTATCATGAAACTAGGTCGATCTGTATAAAATTGCTCTATGATATTTACCAAATCTACCAGTATACACATATTTACAGCTATGACTAAGCTACCTCGTGAAACCAAAGCAGATTTATTATTTTGTGTAAAAATATTCCCACCATTTCAACTGGGCGTTGCACTGAATTAACCCGATTAGGCTCTCAAAGTACACTTAAGCCGAAGTGTAAAGTTAATTACGTCAGATTCAAATGTGCCTTGTGATGTCCAAAGCAAACGGGTGGGGCTGCCTATGTAAATCGACGGCCGCGATGCCAAGTCAGGGGATGTCAGCGGGCAAATACCGCTTTAGAAAGCTGGGAACTTGTTTGAACTAAATTAAATTATGTTTTGTTAAAAACACTAAGTCAATATCCTTGTAAACTAAATTAGATAACTCTGTATATTTCAAAAATATTTCTACGTCTAGCGAGGCGTGTGTCACTTGTGGTAAGCTTTCATAACTTTGGATACATTCATATTTTAAAGACAAACGCGTCTTAATCGCGTAAATTTACGTTTAATTATATCCTGACGTTTCGGGCATGACGTTACACCCGTGGTCGTAGGCAGACACTGGCGAGAGAATGTACCTATCAACACCTTCGAGCTGCGCGGGTTTTCCGCCTAAACGATTAAGACCCGTTTGTCTTTAAAATATGAGTGATAATTGTGAATGTTTAAATCAATGTATTTGGATAAATTCGCTTTTTGGTAACGCCATAACTCACTTATTCATAACTCCTAACCTAGGAAGCCGAGAAGTATCGTTTGTCCAATCATGTTAAAATGTCCGTCTTATCAATATTATTAAGAAAATTGAACTTATTTACACAGATAGCCAAAAAATGATCTACGACTGCGCCTAGTTTAGCACTAGGTCAAAGCCCCAAAGCCCGACGTGTAGCGTGTGTTGACCGAGAGTTCTCCGGACGAGGAACCTCTTAATAGGTTGAAGCATGTCGAGCAATCATTGACGTGAACTACGTAAGTAGCCCGGGTCTATAATATTTTAATATGTTTGAGTCTCATGTTAGTTATAATCAGAGATCGGACAAATGTGCGTCATTGTTTGCAATAATATGGATATGACTCCAAAGTTGATTAAATGAATAATTAAACAAATAATTTCTTGAAAATTGATTTCGTATCTTCAAGGTGACGAAACTCAAAGATTTACATAGTTACCGGTGACAAATAAGTAATTTCCTGAAAATGATTAATTATTTAATCAACTTTGGAGTCATATCCATATTATTGCGAACAATGACGCACATTTGTCCGATCTCTGGTTATAATTCAAAAAAATGTGGTTTACTGTAGCAAGTCTAGTTTATTGCGTAGGTACTGTGAATCAAATCAAAATCCGTCACGGAGTGTGTACCGAATTCCTCTCTCCAAACACTCACAATCTCAACTTTAAAGGGTTGTTTGCACGGGCTGAGATTATTTTTTCTTCACCGCAAACACATTATATCGTCGTAACGCGCGACGTATTTATATTTCCGACGCTGTTTGTCCGCCCGGGGGCCTGGTGTGTGGGTGCTAAAACGTACTACTTTATTTATGTGTTCGGTAGCCACAATCAAAATTATTTATGCCTTTTATATATGGAAATCTCGGCCTTTGTCCCGCTCGCCGGCCGCCCGTGTTTTTCTCCCTAAATTGCTTTTATTCGACGACCGGCTTAATATTATTTTTGTAATTAAAAACTCGTCCCGAACGTTTTCAGCGCAGTGGGAATGTTTCGCGCAATTTACGCGGGAATCTTTTTGGACGGCGCGAAGTTTTTTTGTTAATTTAGCGATTATTTATTCTTGGGGTGCGTTCAGAATTACGGGCTTTGTCAACGATGTGGTGACGTCACGGAGGGATGACGTTTGTTTTGGAAATTTAACATGTTGCTTCCGTTTTCCTGTATAACCTACTTTTATTACCTACGTTTCGTGGTTTTTGGTTACTTACTTCAATATACCTATTTACCTACATTTTGTCCTAGTCTGTATATCTAATGTAGCATAAAATAATTTTTATTTTTATTTTGAACTTTCTCTTGCACTAAAAATCTATAAAACTCTAATAATCCCATCAAAATAATTCTACAAAAAACCCATATATCGCAATGTACCTGTATACTAAAATTATGTACATTTGTACAATTTATACTACTGATTGTATTTAATTACAATAATTACACATACTTGAAGCTAGTTTCAACACAGACAATTCAATACAATCACAATACAATTCTTTCAGATTAATTATTACAACACAAATCCATGTTAATCTAGTACTTTGCAACATAAGCCTAGCGTCCAAGACGGCAAACAGAGATAAGACTAGAAAAATTAACCGATAATACTGACAGATCCAAGTTGCACGGAATCTCTGCCTATACCATAAGTATACTTGGATAGTTAGAGCACGAGAAGGTTTAATCTTAGAGGATAATCCCAAATCAATGAGACGTGGAGGCTTCGATTCGGGAAGATATATTCGGCATAGGTATACGTGTGTATACAAGGTGCCCGACTGCCCGTGAGGTTTGCGAGATATTTTAACTGTGTATTTCCTGACTTCACTTCACTATCACTATATAGTATAAAATAAAGTCACTTTTTCCATGTCTATTTGTACGCTTAAATCTTTAAAACTACGCAACGGATTTTGATGATTTTTTTTTATTAGGTAGAGTAATTCAAGATTTAGTTTTTATGTAGGTATAGTACCCGTGCAAAGCCGGGGCGGGTCGCTAGTATTGGTACAAAATTTATACATCTTAGTGTATTGTCAAAAAATAAGATTTTGTACCGTTTGGCGTAGAGACTTTAGGTTCATGGGGCCCTAGCGCAAGCAAACTTACGAGGCTTTGCATATCTCTATGCGATTCGGAGATTGATTGAAATTACTAGAATTTAACAAGGGTTTAGAAATAATAATACTTGTTTGATGTTCACACGTTTTGACTAAGTATTATAAAAAATAACCTGAGAGTCTTCAGGCTGCCATAAAACAAAATAAAATATTAAAAACGGATGGATATTCGCAAGATACAAAAGTATTTAATAAATCTAAAATATACTATCGTATTTTTTTTTCAAAGATTGTATACAAAGCTCGTGTGATCAGTGAACCATTTTCGTACTATTTTTGATGTAAGTACTGTCAAATTTTTAGATATTTAGTTAGGAGGTCCACCCTTTTCAACGAAATCGGCATCGGCACATGCGCTAATTTTCAGTAAAAACAACATAATTATGATATTAACACAAGAAAGCGTGATTAAAATCTTTCGCAATCCTCGCGGGCACCTTGTATAGTATAGGTATATTCGGGCAGAAGTACGAGGAACCGAAATTAACGTCGGGCCCCAACACGATTGCGATTGCTTTTCCTCGTAAATAAATATATTTATATTCATTCTGTTTGTGAAAAAAAGATAATTGAGTTGTTACTGTTTGAAGGAGCGTAATGTATGCCGTTTAAGGCAAGGGAGGTTTTTTTTGTTTATTCGCGTCGGATAAATATATCAGTCTTGTACAGACTCGATAAAATTTTCGTAGAAATATGATATCGCTCGTCTAGAATTTAGGTACCTAACTATTCTCGCAATAACTTAGATAAAACGCAGAGTTAAAAAATAGTTGTTTGGTTACAGGTTGATTTCAAATTAGTTACCGAATAGGGTACGCATGTGTTCATGTCATCATCATCATATCAGCCGAAAAAACGTCCACTGCTGAACATAGGCCTCCCCCAAAGATTGCCACAATGACCGGTCCTGTGCCACCCGCATCCAGGGGACTCCTGCGACCTTCACCAGGTCATCAGCCCACCTTGTGGGGGGCCTACCCAAGCTGTGCGTTCCGGTACGTGGCCGCCACTCGAGAACCTTCCCGCCCCAATGGCCATCGGCTCTACGCGCGTGTTCACGTACAATCTGAATTCTAATATTACTATGACATAGATTCCAAATGGCCTAAGCCGCCAATTGGTTGGCTATACATAAAGCTGCATTGTCGTAAACAAACCATTATTACTAACCCCATTACTGGCCTATAAAAAGTACGAGTATTTACTGGCCGCGGTAAGGTGACATGTCTGGTTTATGGGCCGTAGGGCACAATGCTCGGCCACGCCCGCCGCCGACTATTGTGGACTTCTGTGTGCTTACCACGAGTAGGCAAGTAACGTTTACTCGATACGTAAAGTAGTTATCACCAGTGACGGCAAAATGGGTTTAAAACTTTGACAAAACTTGTGGAGCTGACATAATTTAAATAATTATTCTGACTAAACGCACAAGCGATACAATTGTGAACAATTATGAAAAAATCGTGTCCGTATCAAATTCTCAAATACTCAATATTTTGGTGTAAAGGTGCATTCAGGCCAAACGAGCATTTGCTATTCTATCGTGATTCTACCCCCCACTCTACGAAATTCGATCCTTACACAAAACGCGATTCGTTGATTTCGTAGAGTGGGGTATAGAATAGCGAATGCTCGTTTGGTCTGAATGCATCTTAAGGGTATTCATGTTTTTATAGCCTTGCCAAGCCACACTGTATACGCGTGTAACACACATACGCCCACGGGCATGGGCGTATGTGTAGCATGCACATTGTAGCGTGTGTAAATGTGTAATATTAGATGGCCTACCGGTTGCGTGGTATGCACGTGGGCGTGGCGTGCAAGCGGTGCGCCATCTACTATGACCTTTCCGACACTACAACGTGCATGCAACGCACACGCCTACGTGCATGTGTGGCTGGTGTGGCTTAGCCTTTATGCACTCTTTATGTGAGCCCCATAAGATTCAAACCCATTTTTGCCGATCACTGGTCATCACGCTCCATACGTAGTGTGAATAGCGTTGAAAATGTCGGAAAAAAATCTAATGTTTTTTTCGGGAATATATGAAAATTTTGTTTTTTTCCATTTTTTTTTCGGGTTTTTACAGAAATAATCAATATCACTGTCACTGTCACTTCTTGCCATTCTATGTATTTCAATTAATTTTTCTTCGATGACATTGCGTTATCCTGGTAAAAGTGAAAATTAGATCTAATTCGCATTGGTTTAGAGTTGAAAATTATAGTGGAAAATTTCATTGATTTTTTCGAAAAAATCCGGAAAAAACAAGCTTTTTGGAAAGAATCGGGATTTAATCCGGAAAATTTCAACGCTAAGTGTGAATGTGATAGCCTGCTTTACATATCGAGTAAACGCCGACGCAAACCTTACTTGGCAACTCATGATATGGCTACTGTTATGTGTGATGTATGGCTATGGCTTCATCTAGTCAGTCATGGAGAATTAGGTTATGTGTACACAACACATGTTCAGTAACTCTTTACTTTTGAAGGAAATGGGTATATCTCATTTAGATTTGTGAGCTGTCACAGCCATGTAATGAAAGTTAACGTTACCTAAACATAATTTTCTATGTCGTCATATAGATTAGGTTTATTTATTTCTTCATGAAAATTACATGTCATTTGTTGACAAATAGCTCAAATTCACAAAAAGATCGTCAAGTGTATAAAAAACAATAAAATTACAATATATTCATTTAAAATTAAAATTTCTTCTCTCTCTCAAACCACTGGATCTAGAGATGCCAAATTTAGCACGTAGGTTCCTTTTAAGGTCTAGGGGAGAACTAAAATGATTTTCAAAATTGGTGCCACAAGGGGGTAAAATAGTGGTCCAATACCAGATTATACGTGGACAAAGTCGCGGGCGGAAAAATAGTTTAATGGAAACTTATTGAGACTAAAGCTCGTACATAACTTGGTATATTAACACCGTAATAAACAACACTCTTGATTGGTGGACCTTATTACAAAAGGCATAAGGTTGGACAGCTAACAATGTGGCCGACGTACATTGTCTGGTGGGGGCATGTAAACTGTTCTCTTTACGTGGCAATAGTGAGGCGTGCCGTTACTTAGCCCTCCGAGCCGTAACTTGCGTTTAGGGCGCACCTTGTGCATTGTGTCACGGAGCGACGTCATTCTGAATAAACAGGACAAACAGCCTTTTATTTGGCCTTTGAAATACAGGGTGTAACGAAAATAGTTTAACCGTATGACCGCCGCGACTGTTTTCATCGAGCGTGCCCGTGTCGCTACTAATAAATGGCCTCGCCAATAATAAAAATGAGTCTAATTTTTACTTTACTAAAACCAAATTAGACTTTATTTACCAGGCTATAGCGGTCAAAAGGTTAAGGATCTATTCAGTATCGTAATCTTATTAGGAAAATTTTGCAGTTTTAATTTTCCGTGGTTGTTGGTCATCCGTCCATAATGTTTATAGAGGAAACAATACAATTATTTCTCCTACTAATTCCTAATAAACA
>JALPQI010001912.1:0-138279 GCA_025490895.1 Thaumatotibia leucotreta
ATATTGAGATCCCTGGTGACTAAAATTATCACCTGTGATTTGATGTCACTGTTTCCCAAATGCCGTATTTTTGAATCTCACACGTTTTTACCAAAATGCAAAACAAATTATCCTGTTACGTTCCTTTTTACGCAGATGTAATAGTGTTGCCCTTAGTATCGGTTTTTAGTTTCCATACTACCTATAACTCATATTAGGTTCTGTCAAAGCGGTCGAACGTAAAACGAAGTGTCAATGTCATTTGAAAAGAAAACTTAAGTTTTGAAAGATGACAGAAGTCACTAACTGTCAAAAATAGTCACACGGCGATTTCAAATCGAGAGGGTGGGGGCACTCGTAAAGCGATATCATAGGTATGACAATTCCAGTCACTGATGAGCTGATGACATTTCAAAAATACGAACTCAAGGAAAATCACTTGTTTTCGGTGAGAATAAGTCACTGGTGAAATTAAAAAATCGCACCCCAGGATGTTTAGCCAAGTCGCCATTCGCTAACGCTTAGTAGCGTATCGTAGTTTTCCCTCTTTGTCACTCTTTCATATTAGTGCGACAAAGAAAGGTAGCTACCATTCGTTTTCGATTGACGACTAAGCGTTAGCGATTGGCATCTTGTCTAAGCACGCCAAGATGCCGTTCTCAAATCATATACAATAAGCGATAGGTAAGTAAAAAATATTATGATGATGTTAGATTCGAACGAAATGTCACGTGACCATTTCCATACGTTATTATGGTCACGTGACTTATTCATTATTGCTTATCGTACACGATTGGCTGCAGGGAGCCAAGCATGTTTCGTTTTTGGCAGCAACTTGCGTTCTTCTCGCGGCTACTCGTCTCTTTTTAATCAATACGATCCAAACGAGACGGAGAGCCGCGAAAACGCCGCGTGTTGCTGTCGAGCACGGGATGTACTAAGGCTGGTTCCTGTGTCACGCGGACCAGCCTAAGGCACTGGTCTCACCGCGAGCTACTAAGCTATGCACTATCGGTTATAAACACGAACAAAAGATACGCACTCCCGTGTAAATAAAAGAGATAGCTGGGCGTATCTTTTGTTCGTGTTTATAGCCCATAGTTCATAGCTTAGTAGTCCGCGGTGAGACCAGTGCCTAAGGCCGCAAGGCCACATTCACGCATCGACGCTACCGCACGCATCATTCATTGTTCGATGATAATTATGATAAATTGATGACCTGTGTCGCTAAAAATGTTGTAGACCATTTAATCTAAATAATAGCCTTTCAGTGTTTAAGGGCCTGGTAACGTTTTATTGAAGTAACTAACAATGATCCTGGTAGCATTTTACCATTTGTATTGTATTGTATTCTGGACATTTTTCGCGACTCGACATCAAACGTGCCTATTTTGCGTGGTACTAACGCTGGCCCAATACTTGTTGGGAACTTGGGAACCCTAGAATTTCTTCGCAGATGTATGCATGTTTCCTCGCGATGTTTTCCTTCGCTTTAAAGCACTCGTGAATATCAAATTGATATTTTGTACGAAGTTTTTTTGAAAAATTCATTCGTACGAGCCGGGGATTAAGCGCATTAGACTTTTTACCATACAACGGACTTTTTTAAATGTAATTAATGGATTACTTTTCTGTTTAAATAAAGAAAAATAATTTCTGCTATTTTTTTTCATTCTTTAACAATCGCGATATTTTGTTTAGGAAGTACCTACTCGTAATTATTAAAAGCTTTGTTATAATCAAAATAATATCAAAGCCAATAGTCGTATGCGTGTGTTAGAAAATGAGACATATAATACATAGAATAAGTGAAACAATTTTATTTCATTTTAATAATACGAATATTCAAAATATGTACATTACACATTCTGCAATTAAATTAATGTCCAGCTAGAGGCAATTAAAAAAAAAATCAAAATTTACAAGATAAAATATATTATTTAAAATTTTGCAAATATTTAATAATGCAAAAATTAATTTATTTTCATCATTCATAATAGTAGGTACATTACTATAGAGGACGGGAAACGAAGGGTTACAGGCCAAGTAGATATATCTGGCCGAAGGAACTGAGGCCAGATAGTGATACGCGGCCTGTAACCCTGTTTCTCGCCGAGATTTGTATAGTGCTTTTCTCAAACTTGCCATGAAATAAAACGAACTGATTTCGCCGAACCATACTACGTATTTCATTTGTAAATATACCAATAGTACAGTATCGTAAAACATAAAAAAAACATTCGCGCCTAACTTTTTTTTAATCTGTTTGAGGTATTCTTTTTTTTCTGTGGCTGAATGTCAAGACCTGGTGTCACAATTTTACGTTTCAAAACAAAAGACAGTCTGTTTGCAGTCCTAGGTGTGAAATAAATACATTAGATCTCTTTACATAATCATCTTAGCACATGACACCGGATACATAGTATTTCCGGGTTTAATTTAAAGTAAGTAACATCAACATTACGCAGCAAGTTTGAGAAAAGAATTTATTATAAAATATTTTTATTACAAAACAAGGTGTTAAAGCGGATTATTTTTTAAATACCTACTATACATTAATAATACACATATAATTCTTCTAACATTTTTTTATGAATTACCAATAGCTGTAACTACTCGCATCTTAACAATTTTAAATTATATGTACCTACATTGCCAACGATTTTCGCTTTCAAATCGTTAATGGCCTCTTAAAAATAATAGCTATTTTATTATACATTTATGACCATCATAACACAATACACTGATATTTGGGACACCAAATTGGTTGAAAAATAGTCACTAACAATTTCCTGAATTTTATAAAAATAATAATAAACCATACTCTTTGATCGTATAACAAAGTAATAAGTTTACAAATCAGTAACTGCGATGTTTTTATATATTAGTTATATTTAGAAAAAAATGAGAGGTATTATGTCACATACGCAACGCATTACACTCTTGGCGGTTTTAACATGTTTAGCGTTTGCCTTGGAAGCCGCAAGAGAACGGGTAAGAAAATCTCCCCTGTATATAGAGTCCACAAAGCTTATTTTTCTCTCTTTCTATGGAATAATGTGTGACGAAGTTAACTAAAGTGGCAAAGACGGAATTCTTATAGCTTGTCCGTGTATCTATCCATACAGGTTTATTTTTTATTCACCGGCCATTACTTTCAGGCGTTAATTCTGAGGACACATAGATGCACTTTTACTATGAGACCGACATCCAATTCGAGACATGTTCCATACAAACCCTGATATAGCGGTGGAAATATAGGGTATATTTTTTTTCTTGAATCGGATGTCACTCTTTATTTCGGAGCCACTTTACTCGAACATAATGAAACATTACTGGTTATCAATGTTATCATGCCCCAAAAAAGGTTTTAAAGTGGGAATTGAACTTTTTCTTTATGCCATACTCAATTAGTTTTTCAGGAAATGATGAAAATATTTAAAAATGCTAATATACTGATTTTTGATATACATAAATTGTTAAATACAGCATTTAGAGTGGTCAATGAATGAAATATGTATGTTTTTGTATAAGGCATTGAACTTTGTCCAAATTGTAATCTACAAACGTTACACATTGTATTTTAAGGTGTATTTTGTCGAATTCGAACAAATGAAAGCAATTTATTGGAACCCCAAATACATTGCTTACGTTAACATCAGCGCTCGCCGCTACAGCAGAAAAGACCCCACTCACTATGTGAGCGCGCACTTTGAGACTTTAGTGCCTCTAGGACACAATGTAACTGTGAGTACTTAGTTTTTTTTATTTGAAATGGGCTCACTCATGGCTATAGACTAGCCGACGCCAAAGATGCGGCCTACGATGGAGCTAGTTCATTCAGAAGGTGCCTGTTCACCCTAAACTTGAATTTAAGGCTGACGGGTTATATAAACTAGGAAATATAGAAATATAGTGATACTTTTATGTATAATAATACTAGTTTCAGTAGTTACTACGCTTACACAGCGTACACAATATTAGTCGGATAGTAATCATGAATTCTCCTTTTTAGTGCTATAGATATTTTTTAAGCAGTAGTTATACAATTACAGACCGAATAAACACATTATGTATACGATTGTGTAGTAAGCGTATTGATTGACCACTTTAATATTACTATATGGGGAGTAACAATTACTTAAAACTTTTTTATACAACAGTTTGCTGAATAAAAGCTGTGATCAACTGTGGCAATATGGCTAGTCCTATAATGGCAATATTAGAAACCTATAAACGGCCGTTTGCAACATAAATAAAAAACGCTGTAACGCGATCAAAAGCCGCATAAAAGTAGCATAGGTGATGCCTACATACCGTTGTTAAGCAATCGCATAGGGAGGCCATATAAAAGTTTTTTCAAACTGGACTATATGACTGAATTACTATATAAGCCAAAATGCTATTTAACAAGCTCCTATACGATATGTCATCACAGTGGCTATCGTTACATTACCTCTATCCGACTAATAGCTTAATAAAATCAAGCTTATTCGACTTTTTGCTGGTTGGGATATGACATCCGATATTTATGATTATAAGGTCCTAATAGGCATGATGACTGGCAAGTCAAATCAGCATCTTTTTTCGAACTGTCAAAACGATCACCACTATGCATCCACTATGGAATTTTATATGAAATACTCAATAGTGACGTCACGTTTGAGTACTGCCAAATGACCTACTCTTTTAAGTTATTTTCAATTTATTAAATAGAAGTTCTGTACAAATATTACTGCAATCTACATCTTAGTAATAATTTCTTCGTGTATTATGTCGTGCCTAATGTTAAATAATTTATTTTAACTACAGTCATCATCCCAATTTATTGGATGCAGATATTTTTACAGCTGATAGTACTCTGTCTCTGGAATATATTAAACCGTAAAACATTATAGCTTTTTACGATGTTTTTTTGGAGAAAACGGTAAAACAAATTTGCTACGTAAAAACACCCTGTTTATGTGATTATTAAATGAAAACTCATTGAACAGATTCTAGTACCTCTTTTACGTACCACTTAACTGGAACTGGCCACTTCACGTCGATAAATTAAATACAGTGGAACCTGGATAATTGAAACCTGAAGGGACCGGCATTTTGGTGTCAATTAACCAGGTTTTCCTCTTAAGCAGGTCTGATCAATTATCCAGGTTCAAAATGAGTTCGTGTCAATTATAGAGGCTCTCAATAATAGAGGTTCCGATCTATATAATTTCTTTTATGGAGGTCATCAAAATCGTAAAAAGACAAAAAAAGAAGTTTTTTTAATATGTATTAACGTTTTATTTATTTGACATGAAAGTTCAATAATCATGAAAGTTCGCCTTACAAAAAAGGAATGTGTTTCTTAGATCTATGTTTTTAGTTAAAATTACCACTTTGTCGGTCATTGGTCAGGCCACGTCAGGCGCTATGTATAATGTATTTATGTCTCGGCATTTCTTACGTAAAAGTTAATCAAACACACAACAAAACCAATTAAACGTTTACGCACAATGTTTTCTAACAGAATGTTGTCAACATTAAATTACCCTACATTATTTTACTCGTAAATAATGCGAACCTACCTCAATCAGAAAAATATTAACAACACTGTTTCAATTATAGAGGCTCGGGCTGCCGACATTCCAATTACAGAGGTCAAAAATTTAAAAGTGTTTAAGAAGAAAAATATTAATAATAACTGTGTCAATTATAGAGGTTCGGTACGGCGACATTCCAATTATAGAGGTCAAAAACCTAAAATTTGAATTTCAATTAACCAGGTTCTAATATTCCAATTATAGAGGTATTTCGTCGTCAAGGGACCGGGACCGGGCATTTCGTTCCAATTAACCAGGTATTTCAATTATCGAGGTTTCAATTATCCAGGTTCCACTGGTGGAACCTGGATAACTGAAACCTCAAGGGACCGGCATTTTGGTGTCAATTAACCAGGTTTTCCTCTTAAGCAGATCTGATCAATTATCCAGGTTCAAAATGAGTTCGTGTCAATTATAGAGGCTCTCAATAATAGAGGTTCCGATCTATATAATTTCTTTTATGGAGGTCATCAAAATCGTAAAAAGACAAAAAAAGAAGTTTTTTTTATATTAACGTTTTATTTATTTGACATGAAAGTTCAATAATCATGAAAGTTCGCCTTACAAAAAAGGAATGTGTTTCTTAGATCTATGTTTTTAGTTAAAATTACCACTTTGTCGGTCATTGGTCAGGCGCTAATGCCATGAGGATTCATTTTCAAATGAATATTACCAACAATCGACCAAGTGGTACCTTTAACTAAACACATACATGACACTTCATTACTTGTTATATGTCTCGGCATTTCTTACGTAAAAGTTAATCAAACACACAACAAAACCAATTAAACGTTTACGCACAATGTTTTCTAACAGAATGTTGTCAACATTAAATTACCCTACATTATTTTACTCGTAAATAATGCGAACCTACCTCAATCAGAAAAATATTAACAACACTGTTTCAATTATAGAGGCTCGGGCTGCCGACATTCCAATTACAGAGGTCAAAAATTTTAAGGTGTTTGAGAAGAAAAATATTAATAATAACTATGTCAATTATAGAGGTTCGGTATGGCGACATTCCAATTATAGAGGTCAAAAATCTAAAATTTGAATTTCAATTAACCAGGTTCTAATATTCCAATTATAGAGGTCTTTCGTCGTCAAGGGACCGGGACCGGGCATTTCGTTCCAATTAACCAGGTATTTCAATTATCGAGGTTTCAATTATCCAGGTTCCACTGTATTCGGCCGGCAACCAGTCACTTCCCGGCCTCGGTAGTAATGTACTATTATTCGCCGTTTTTCAGGAATCGCTGTATTTTTATTTACAAAAATTTAATATGATATGTTAAGGTATGATTAAATAAAAAAAAAATGTCATGGGACATTTTTATACAATTGTGTTTCTATTTCTGCTTGCAGATTGACTGGCAAGTGTACGAATTATTGAGTAACGAATATCGTAATAGTTTTGTGGGAACGCGTGACTTAGATCTTTGTGTGACTGTGTTAACAGACAAAATATTTGGCCATTATTTTTTGGAGTCGCTGGATCCCTCCTTGAGAATGTGTCCGTTTCCAAAGGTAATGACAATTTCAAGTAGAAAGCCTTTTAATGAAACATGAAGCAAAGGAGATAGATGACCTTATGGTAAACAACTACCTCAGTCCTTGATCACTTGCAACACCAGTTGGGTCTCAAATGTGTTGCCGGCCTTTTAAATAGGAGCACGCTCATTTCTTGATGGTTTGGAAGGTCCGGATTTCTGGAAATACCGCGGGCAGCAGTTCATTCTACACGGTGCCCATGAGGAAGGGGAAAAAAATCAACAGCGGATTTCTGACCAAATTTGAAGTTAAAAATGTCATATGAAGTTTTCTGGATTGAGTCTATTTTAAGAGAAAATTATATTTTTTCCTAAAACCGTTTTAGCCCGTTACGCTATGATAAACGCATTTTAGGAAACGATTTTGTTACCATGTTGTCTTAGTCCTGTCACAATTAATTGACAGACATCAAATGAACAAACAAAATCTTTAATTACTTAGCAAATAAAAAAAAAACTTTTAAAGTGCATTTTTCGCGATATTTTCATTAATAAAATCCTTTTTTTGTGTAGGCATTCAAAACATCAAAAAAAAAACAAAAAAAAAAAACATTTTTTTTTGTAGATTCGACCAAAACTCACTTAACATTTTTTGCTTCTTTTAGTCTCAGGAATAATATATGCTGTTAATTTTTTTCCCTTTCCTCACGGGCACCTTGTATAGTCTAGCTGTGTGGAGCAGAAAATGTCTGGAAGAATGCACCAGAGGATTGTTCAGAGGATTCTCCATCTTAATGGTGGAGGTGTAAATGTTTTCACGTAGGGCGATGAAGGAAAGAAGCTGCAGGGTGTACCCTAACGTTCCTAGGAGCGCTCTTTGTTAGAGATACGATAGCGTAGCTACATATCCACGCAGATCCAAGGACTGAAGATGATTAGATTTATTCTGGCAGGTGACTAATCGAGTTGCTCTTCGCCGGATGCGGTTTAAAGGGAGAACCTGGCACTGGGGTGTCCATGACCCAAGAGGGGGAACTTTTTCCTTCTAAAGCTAAAGCTAATGGGCTGCTGTGAAATACTGTGTTAGATTTTTAGAGGTTAATTTGGCATTTCCCTCTGAATGGCCGTGGAATCAACTTTATATATTTTTTGCTTTTAAGCATGTAAAATGTATTGATTTATTCATTCAGTACTATATTTTGTTTCAGGCTGTGTACCACGTAACGAACATGTCAATTCCAAACTTGCCCCTTTTAGCCACCTTTCCGTTTCAAAAGGGCCGTTTATACGTCAATTGGACTATAACCCATCCTACTGGCAATAAAGAAAAATTGGCAAGTGCACATGTCAATGCAGAAATTAAATCAAAATTCATAAAAGCTTAATTACACATTACACACATAATTACTATGTATATTATTTGCATTGTATTCTCGATCTTTGATAAACCTTAACCATTGCTGTATGTTACTGGAAAATTAGGCCATTTTTATGTGGATCGTTTTTAGTTTCGTGTTTAAATGTTTGTATGAGTTAATAAAAAATAAAATTGTACCTATTTAAAAAAATAAAAGACCTTCTAGTTAGATTTGCTTTGGGGCCAGGTAATTGTGTTTCTTAGCGGGACTTTACTGCTAAGTGGCTCCAACTAGTGGCATACGTTTTCGAGAAAACTCTCATTGCTTCCTTTAAAACCGAATCCGGCTACCACGTGACAGGCATAGCCTAGTGTGGAGCCACAAGATAGTGTCATTATTATGTAACAATAAAGGTTTGCGGGTAAATAAACAACTATTATTTATTTCATTTTATGATGACGCTGCTATCCATCATCAATTTTCTGCCAATGAATGGCCAGTGATACTTCAATCCTATAGTCGACTCTAATGATACCCACGGAAAGAGTTGGGTGGTGACAAATGTATTCTTACTGCCGTCACACAGCGGTAACAACACGGCAAAGCACAATAAACATTAACCTGCTTAACGTCTCCTAATTTAGTAAGCCGCTAAGTATTGTTTGTCCCTTTCGGTTTTATCAAAATGTCTGTAAGATCGAAAGGGACTAATAATACTTGGCGGCTTGCAAATCGGTACTTCCAGCTTTGTAGGCAGGGTAGTAAATTAGTCTATTGGACCCACAGGTTTAGTACCATATTGATGAAACATGCACAAATAAACTAAGTACTCCAGAAACTACATTTCCCCCACGTGACATAGTTTTGTGCCCACAAGATGTCAATGTATTGTGTAAGTGGGCCAATCAACTATTTTCGTGCAGTTTACTTGTTTAGTGCATAATTTATGATTGTGCCATTTGTAGCCTAAGGAACTTCATTATCTATGGATTATATATACCTATACTTTACTATGGCATTAGTTACTTTATTTATCTGTCATGTAAATGAATTATTTTTATAATATAAAATAGGTACATGCTTACTAAATATTATTCTAGTTTTCCAAGAAACAGCAATGTACAAAACGCACCAAAAATATTGGTTCACCCAGTGCCCTATACCACAAAACTTTACAAGTGTACAATTCTACAAAATTGTTAAATTGTATACAAAAAAATGTACCACAATCATTACAAATATGTTACGGTTACAATTTGCGGTAAACAAACATGTCACTTTTTTTAAAGCGTACCACAAAGAATAAAGGTATGTCACGACAACTACATATTTGTAGGATTTTTAACTTGTAAATATACAAGTGAAAAATTGTAATGTTACAACTACAATTATGTCATAACTTATTTCGCCTCTTTAAGTTTGAAGGTGGTTAGAATTGTAGAATTGCATTAAATTATATTTGTAGGTATATATGTATAGTGGAATAGATATCGATATACGAGTATCCACGGACATAACCTATTACGTACTTACGTCTGAGATTACAATGAACTTACAAGACAAACTAACTGTTTTAGGCCTCATAAATGAAAATATAGAAATTGAAGTCTTAAGTGGTTAAGTCACGGAAACTTTTCTTAAAGTATCCCCAGTGCGTTTTCAACCATTCGTCTCATCGACCTGAAAGCTCTTAAAAATCGTTCTAATGCAGCGTTCCTTGGTATGCGGGTTGGAATATGTGAGGTTATTAACCAGTTTTTCAAACTATATCCACTGCCTCCCAATAGAACAGCATTGGGGAAAGGTCTCCATCCATCTTCTCATTGCTGACATAACGATGAGCACCTTAAAACCCGCGAATCATGAACGGAGCCAGGCCATCGTGCATTCACGTAAAAAAATTCTAAATTCGGTCCACAGACAACCATTACATTTATAGAATGATCTCTTATCTTATCTTACTTCGCTTCCTAGTAATTTGTCCACTATTTGTGTACATACGGCGTGAATAGAACGAGACATAGTCATTTTTGAAACACCATGAGCATCTAGCTTGAGCATGAGCACTAGTGACGTGATATTGGGAATCTGAGCCTAACCATCTTAAAACAGTCAATAACTGTTGTTTTGGATCAAGAGCGTGACTTCTTCGCGTGGGATGTCTAAGATTTCCACAAATAGTCTGTAGGAGATATTTGACAGTAGATTTACTCACTCTGAATCGCTCATTAAATGTAAAATCCGTTATGGTCAAAGTTAAATTTATGCGTTCTCGATATATTCGAGGACGTCTCACATTTATTTCTTCTTCACTATCACTGCTACTTGAACGAAACATTTCTTAGCACACAGAGTAGGTCGCTAAATAATTAACAAATTATTATAATTTAATTATATTGCAATTAATGATAATGTAATGACTCGTATAATATAAAATTGTAAGAGGGTGTGACACGCATTGAGAGAATTGTTAATTTGTAGTTACAATTCTACATATATGTATAATTGTTACTACAATTTAATGTAGCACAAAACAATTGTCAACTACAAATTTGTACATTTTCCGGAAAACATATGTAACGCATGTAAAGTTTTGTGGTACAATAAATTGTAGATTATTGCTACAATTTACATATTTGTAGGGCTTTTCCAGTACAAATATGTAACTTGTAAATTTTGTGGTACACACGCTTGTATTATGACAAATTTGTAACTTGACACTTCCAAATTGTAATTGTAAGTTTTGTGGTATAGGGCACTGGTATAGATTAGAGAGCATGATAGAACTATAATTCCTTCGAAGCATCACTAAGACCTTTTAAAGAGATATAAATCCATCACCCGTGTTTGATGTTAAAAAGTTAGTATTATACAATGTTATTAATTAGGTATATTTTTTGTCAGACAATTGAGAATTTGAAACAACGTATTAAATATTTAAATATTTATCACACGGATTACTCACGTAATTTAACGTGCACACGTCGGGCTTTGGTCGCGGATACTCCATGATGAGGATCCTCTAAATGGATCGAAACATGTCGAGCAATTATCGACTTTAAATTACGTGAGTAACCCGTGTGATAAATATTTAAATATGTTTGAGTCTCACGTTAGTTATAATTCTAAAACGTGTTAAATGTAGGTATAAGTTCTCATTTTTAAGCAACCATATCGAAAAAGTACATTGTGTATTAAGGGAGGTAAATAAGAAATTGAGAACGAATGTGAAAGGAAAGCCCAAGCCGAAGGCGCGGGCTTTACTTCACACGAGTTTATAATTCTTGTACCGTGAGGAACAAAAAGTAAATAAAACAGTAGGTATATTTTCACAAAACTACTCCAAAATGGTCTAAATCATTTTTCAAAATCAGGGATGACCTAACCCTTAAATGCATAGTGATGTATATATGCATCATGTATTCTGGACTCTATTGACAGCATGTCAGAATTCAAATTTGAATAGATTTTTGTCAAGGTCATGCATTTAAGGGTTAAACTCGAACACGGGAGTGACAAAGCACCAGGTGAGTTATGCTGCCCTGGTATTTCAATTCCTCATTTTTATAACAGAAATGACTACTGTGACGTAATGTGGTATGAAAATCCATGAGTGCCCATGGGCGTAATGACGCATCTACGGCGCGCATCGCCGCAGCGCATTGGCGTACTTACCGAACAGGTGTGATGAAAAATACATTTTGGTGGTTTGAATTGAACTTGTTATAAACCCGACCATACGCATAGGTATTTACGCATCGACGCACCACGCGTGTCATAGTTCGATGATAATGACTTGTGTCGCAAAAACTTGTTCAACACCATTAAGTTTCCATACGCATTCAGTAATTAAAAGTAATAGCCATTTCATTATCTACTGATAGAACTTACTGATTACAAACTTCGAAATATTGAAATACACTAATACCACATTCAGTTGAAAAATTGTTCCACACACAAGCTACAGGTTTTTAATAAACTTATACCATAGTCGTTTATTGCAATGTTTTGATATATACAGAAAAAAAGTAGAAGATATATAAGTATGTCATATACAGTAATACGCTATCGCATTTATCTGCTCTTGGCTGGTTTAGCATGTTTAGCTTTTGCAATCGAAGCCGGCAAAGAAAGGGTAAGACATTTTCCTCCTTACGTAGAGGGACCAAAATCTATACAGGGTGTTAACATGACCCGTTCTTTTACGAAAATGGGTATTAATATCATAATGCATTACTAGCAATCGTTTTCAAGTATTAACATTTGACAAATATTTAAATTGACAGTACAATTATGTTTATTTCCTCCGAACGATCAATGTGTGTATAATTGTCAAACCGTCGCTTATCATGAACAGGGCTGTATTACAAAATAATACATGCTTCTAATTTAAATTCTAGTGCTTCATATTAGAACTGAAATTACGACACTGCAGCATTTTCAAATGTAGCGTTATTCATGATACTCGTAAGCGTCGAAACGTTGCGAGTGGCTACCATCTGTCATTGTCAAGAGTTAATTACATTTAAAATTAGAGTTTTGAATCAAATAATGCTCACGGTTTGACTAAAAATCTACATTGCATTCCTCGGTTTAGATAAAAATCTGTATCATGTTAACACACTGTATAATTAATTTTATTTAAATACATTATTTAGAGATGGGAATGTATTAAAAAGCATGTTAATTATTTATATTTGTAAATTTAATTCGGCATACGATAAAGTAATTAATATTTTAAGGTGTATTTTCTCGAATTCGAACACATAAGAACGACTTATTGGAATCCTAAATACATCGCTTGTTTCAACGTCAGTGCTCGCCGCTACAGCAGAAAAGACCCCACTCACTACGTGAACGCGCACATAGAAACATTAGTGCCTCTAGGACACAATGTAACTGTGAGTAATCTAGTAATAATTTTACAGCCATTATTTTTTGTCTTTCAGTGGTTTTCAGTTATTGTTAAAACGTTTTTGTAGGTAGGTATTTATGCAAAGTGCTCGCATAGTAAAGTTTTAACCACACATTTATTAGGCTAACAGAATGCAAAAATGTTGTTCTTATAAATATGACGTTAAGTGAAATTCCCATAAAATATTTTTTAGTACATTATCCTAATATTATAGTACTTAAAAAGATAACGTTATTATTACATCTTTAATTAGTTAAAAAAATGTTTTCATGATACTTGGATTAGAAGTATTGATCTTCACTTTTTTACTTGTGTTGTATTTAGTTCACGTCACACGTGTGTGGTGTGGACACATTAACATCAAGAAGGCATTTCGTAACTATGAAACCTATTATTTCTTGAATTCGTATTAACTCTGAAACTAGACGACATTCAGAAAAGTTTATTTCATATTTTAGGTTTTAAATATGCTCAGGAATACAGTATTAAAGTTATGCACAGGAATTCTCACAACACTTCTTACAATTCTTACAGGCTTATAATTTCTGTTATATCTTATATTATATATATAAAAGAAGAAGCTCCCTGACAAAGATGCACGCACAGCCTAAACCCCTGGTCCTAGAGACACCAAATTTGGCACGTAGATTCCTTTTATGGTGTAGACGAGCACTAAGAAAGGATTTTTCAAAATTCACCTTCTAAGGGGTTGAAATGGGGGTCCAAAGTTTGTATTGCGAAATAAGATTAGTTGAACTATTTTATCCGAAACATCGCAAGAGTATTCTTTAAAGTAATTGAGTAACGGTATGTTTAAAGTTTTTTGAAAATTCAACCCCTGAAAAAGCTAAAAAGGGTGGCGAAGTGAAAATATCAATATGGGTATCATTTTTATAGTTTATCGAGTCGTAGATCACGAAAACAATCACGATTTTAAAATTTAACGCGGCGGACGTGAAATACTATGTACACGGTTATGGTGTGAAGGGGTCAAATTCGAAAAAAATAATACAGTTTTATTATTTATGTTCATTTCTGGTTCTAGAGATTCCAAACTTAGCGCGTAGGTTTCTTTGAGGATGTAGGGGTGCTCTAAAAAAGGTTAAGTCGAAATCCACTCCCTAGAGGGTGTAATGGGGGTCCAAAGTTTGTATGGCGAAACAAGATTAGTTGGACTATTTTGTCCGAAACTTCGTAGGAGTATTCTTCAAAGTAATAAAGATATGTTGCAGGTTTTTTGAAAATTTAACCCCTGAAAAAGGTAAAAAGGGTGATGAAGTGAAAAAATCAAGATGGGTATCGTTTCTATGGTTTATCGGGACGTAGATCACAAAAACAATAACGATTATAAAATTTAACGCGGCAGACGTGAAATACTATGTACACGGTTATGGTGTGATGGGGTAAAATTCGAAAAATATCAATATAATTTTATTATTTATGTTCATTTCTGGTTCTAGAGATTCCAAATATAGCGCGTAGGTTTCTTTGAGGGTGTAGGGGTGCTCTAAAAAAGGTTAAGTCAAAATCCACTCATTAGAGGGTGCAATGGGGGTCTAAAGTTTGTACGGGGAAACTTGACTATTTAAACTGTTTTATCCGAAACTTCACAGGAGTATTCCCAAACATGACTAAAGACATGTTTTAGGGTTTTTTGAGAAGATGAAAAGTTCTTCATATGGAATTTGAAGTCAAAATTGCAAGAAAAGTTCGCGATCTTGAATTTAGGTCTTAAGTTTAATACGACCGTGATAAAAATTGATACAACGCTGCCGAACCGCGGGTAAGAGCACCATCCGCCACACTTAAATCGGTTAAGGCAAACGCGAGATAATCGCGGGAAAACATAAACACGCAGTGAATAGATATTAGAATTTAGAACGCGGGCGAAGCCGCGGGTAACTGCTAGTAACTTTATAAACATAGTACATCAAGGACAATATCATAGGTTACTAGAATGTCAAAGAGGGAAATATAATGTTTGTATCATTGATTTAGAATATATAAGTGGATCCCCAAACAGCTCAAAAAAATGGCCTCAAAAAATGGGCTGCAGAAGTAAATATTGCGGTCCTTTTGCTACGCTATTCAGTTCTGCCAGTTGACATTTGGTCACCTTACGGTATAGCATCATTATTCCTTAAACATAAAAAGTTTCTACTATTTTGCGGTGTTGTTCGCAAATTTGACACTTATTGCTCACTTCACAAAGTTTTTTATTCTTTGAGTTTTTTTTATTATAGTTTATTGTAAGTGAGCGTTATTAGCTTCAACTGAAACATGATAGAAATGACTTTTAGTGCCACTTTTCTTGGTTTTTTGTTTGGCTCTGTGCGTCCATTTATTATTTAACGTCATTGTATAGATAACATTTTGTAACTCCAATATGAGAACACCATAACTATTGCGATTAAGAAAATGGAATATCTGCCTTACCTTGTCAAATTTGATTATAAAAGAAATAAAATTCATGAACTATGTGGCATGTCACACCAGTTTGGAAACTTTTCTTTATTCTTATAGTTAAAACTGATTTTTATACTCAAGTGTGCAAAATAATTACTGTAATGCTTTTAAAATTAAATTTACCCGTGACAGATAGGATGAACTTAATTGTATTTTGAACCGACTTCAAAAGAAGGAAGGTTTTCAATTCAACTGCAACTATGTATTTATTTATGTTTGTTACCCCAGAACATCCGACGGGGTGCACCGATATTGGGGATTCTTTTTTTTATTTGAAAGCTCACCGATTGGTCTCATTTTAATTTACTTCAGTTCTGTCAATGGCATTATTTTTAAAACTTTAATTGAAAAGTACCTTTAACATAACATTGATCAAGGTGATCAACAACTCTCAATAATATACTGGGTTATTTTTTCATCAGTACAAATACATGTCGCGATTTTAGGTTCGGCCCCATAGTAAAAATTGTTCATTATGACTTACTTATACACCCCCTAGAGTATTTGTACTGGTGAAAAAATAACCTTGTATAGGGATCTAAATATTACATTTAACGGTTTAAATATATATTCTGGGTAAATCTATTCTAATCATCAAAATGCATCCTTAAATAATCATGGGTATCGATTTTTATTTCCAGATTGATTGGTACGTGGACGAATTTTTGAGCAACGAGTATCGTCGTAGTTTTGTAGGAGTGCATAATGCCGACCTTTGTGGAATAGTACTTACGGACGAAGTAATTGGCCCTTTTTTTCTGGAGTCGTTGCCCCCTGCCTTAAGAAAGTGTCCGTTTCCGAAGGTAACGTTGCTTTTTGGGTAAATCTTATGTAGATTTTTGAGTTGTCACAACCAAAGTTAAAGTTGCCTAATAGTTGGTATACTGAGTGAAACTGAACGACGATTATTCACCATGGTTGGTAGACTCGGTCCGTAGCGGGAAAAATCATTCATCATTATCATTACTTAGACTCTTAAGAGCTCATTCAGTATCGTATTCTGATCAAGAAAAAGTAGGATAATTCAATTTTGTAAATTTATTTTGCATGTAAATATTGAATTACTTAGATCAGCATCATCATCAGTCTATCTTAGTCCACTGCTCGACGTAGGCCTCTCCTACTAACTATGCGTATAGACGCATTAGGAGGTAAATGCCCATAATCACCACACTGCTCAGCTGGGCAAGCGTATTGGCGATCGCAGTAATGTGTCCACTATAATGACGCTGCTGCCCGTCATCAGTCAAATCAAAGAATGGTCAGTGACATTTCAATCCCATAGTTGATTCTTATGACACCCGTGGACAGAGTTGGGGTGGTGACAAATGTATTCTTACTGCCGTCACCACAATGTGCAATAATTGATGCCCTACTTGTTTCAGGCTGTGTACCACCTGGAGAATATGTCTATTCCAAACTGGCCCCTTTTAGCGACTTTTCCCTTTCAAAAAGGTCGTTTGTTTGTAAATTGGACCATAATCAACCCTACTGGTAATAAAGAAAAACTGTCATCTGTACAGGTCGATGCAGAAATTAAATCAAAATTTATGAAATCTTGATTACACAATACACATTTTACTGAATGAACCTATATCATTTACCTTGAATAATCCTTCCTTTTTAGGATTCCGTAGTAAACAAAGAACCCTTATAGTTTCGTTATTTCCATCTGTTTGTCCGCCTGTCTGTCTGTCTTTCCGCAACATAGCTCAGTGAAATTGAATTTGCAATATCGTATATCTATACAATCCCTTACAAGGCTAGGCATATTATATTGCATAATTATACCTGAGAAAATTGATTGGTGGTTGCTAAGACAGAGTGACCGAGCGGTGCAGGCATCAGCCGCGAAAGCTGAGATGAGAACGTGGGTTGATTCCCACCTCGGTCGTTGGTGATCTTGGTTGTTTTTTCTTTTGTATATGACATCCAATGTTTAAAACTAAATAAATCTAAAAAGGCGGGTGGACCCCATTTGAGCGCCATATCGCGTTACGGATACGTTAAGAAAGGTAGCTAGTAGCATTTTAAATGAAATGCATTAGGTATTAAGTTACGTGACACTAATTACAGAGCTCTATTTATTGTACAGTCGCATTATGCAGTATACATTTGGTCATTGTTCGTAATAATATGAACATGACTTCTAACTTGATTGAATAATTAATAATTTAATCATTTCCAGAAAATTACAGATTCGACACCGGTAACTATGAAAGAGTACATTGTACAAATGAGGTAAGTACGGAATTACTAACGAGAGTGTTAGTAGCCCGACGCCCTACGCGGAGGGCTTTTAATGACTCGAGTTAGTATTCCGCTTACCGACTGTGATGCATACAATGGTTTTCATCACACTTACCGACAAAAAATATTGTTTAAGACAAAATATTATTAAATGATGTACTGACATTTCTATCACTCCCTAGGGAATTTCACTTTTCTATTACTCCCGCTATGCATGCAAGCAATAGCGTGCTTAGACAGCAAGTGTGATGAAAACCTTATTAAATAGTCACCTTAAGATTCTAAATCAAATTTCAAGAAATTCTTCGTTTGAATGTTCAATCAATTTTGAAGTCATGTCCATATTATTGCAAACAATGACGCACATTTGTCCGATCCCTGATCATAATGGCAATAAAGGCGTGTTCAGATATTTTTGAGCGCTAGCGGTATACCTTCTATTTAATGAATAATGATAGTATCGCAAAGTAACGGTTTGTGGCTCTATTTGTAGCAAACCTGTTTCCGTCGCTATCTCTCCGTACAATAAAGACATTGTGTTCTTATTGTACGGAGAATTTAATTAGTTTATATAGGTAGTTTTTAAGTTGCTCTATATTTATGTCTAACAATAACAAACATGAGGGTTTATAATTATTATAATTCCAATTGAGTACTTTTGAAGATTCCATCGTCCGTATTTCAAAGTTACAATGTCAAATAATGTGGGTCAGGGTGTAATTTTCCATAGAAAATACTGCAAACGAGCTTATTTCAAAGAGAATTTTCAAATACCTATGTACAAGATATATAAGATAAGAATAGATAGAATAATCAGAGAGATAATGCTGCCAACATAACGGGATCCCTGCCGCAAGCAGAACTTCTACTTAGACGAGGTTCTCTTTTTATAATTGCATTTATAGGTAAGTATATTTTTAATAGATTACATATTGCTATTTTTGATTAATATTAAAGTTAGTTGAATCCTTTTTTAATATCATATTATATTGCAATTTTCCTGAATTAATCGTAAAATCTAAAAACAACATTGTTATAGTAGTTAGATTGATTGTGCAGGCAACAGTTTAGAGTGTGACTACCAAAAGTGTAAGGAAAAAAGGGCGTTTTAATCATGACTTGCTATTTTTATATCCACTGAGTTATCTGAAGATAAAGTTCTATATATTCTTAATTCGATGAAAAAAATCCAAAACAATGGGATATTTAATTGAATTCTACTTATCCTGTTAATATTAAAAAAAAAATTGAAATCTCCGCGTTCGGAGTATTTTCTATGAAATTTTATATCTACTTGTATTCTTTGACTGAAAGTATAATTATTATTTTGACAACATTTTGAACATAACTGCTGTCGGCATGTCGTATACCAACCACACGCATATTACCTACGCATCTAAGTACCGGGCGTGTCATAGTTTGATGATGATGACTTGTATTGCGAAAAAATGTTCAACATCATTAACTTTCTATAGACATTCAATAATTAAAAGTAATAGTCATTTCATTATTTACTGATAGCCATCATCGAAACATAGAAATATACTGATATCTGCAACGACATATCAGTACAAAAATTGTCCCTGATATACGTTTCAGACTGATATCTGCAACGACATATCAGTACAAAAATTGTCCCTGATATACGTTTCAGACTTACAATATTATTTACTGCACTATTTTGATGTGTATGGAAATAAAAACTAAAGGCAATAAGTATGACATATCGCGTTTCTCCATTGTTAGCGGGTTTAGCGTGTTTAGCGTTTGCTATCGAAGCTGGCAAAGAACGGGTAAGGAATTTCTTCATTTTAGAGTTAAATATGGTTGTTCGTTAAAGAGCGGTAGCAAACTTGAAATAAAAATTATTTTGAGCAAAGATACATTAACAAGAAACAAGTGTTCTGAGACTACTGATTATCTATGCCAGTAATCACACCGGCTCGGCTATCTTACCCCCAAACTAAAACACAGTAGTCCAAACACTGCTATTTAGCGGCAGGTTAACGGGTAAGACGGTGGTAGCTATCCGGGCGGACCCTGCACGAGGCCCTACCACCAGCAAAATAACCAACCTTCAATGTAGACGTAGCAAGACCAACTTATTCCTCAGTATGCTTAGCACATGATTGGCGCGACAGTATCTCGCCGCGAGATAAGCTATCCGTCCCTCTTTTGTTAATATAGCTAGAATCATGTGCTAAGCTTGCAGTAACGCTTTCTGTGGTTCCGAAACCAAATAGGCAAATACTAAATCCTTACAATTTATCCGTATTTTACAGCTATTATACTACAAAACAATTCAAAATATTACGCCCTTACAAAAGGTTCTAAAGAGGCAGCTTTGAAGCCCGATGTTTTTGTGTCATAGTATAAGACCCATAAGATATTTATTTGATAAGTTTTACTGGAGTAGATAAAATCATACCTAGAAAAAAAAATTGTTTTCTGATTAGTAGCGGTTGAACGATATTTTCTTGAATTGTCTTTTGTTAGATATGTTTTTACGTAGGCAGATTATGTGAATGCTTAGACAGTAATAATAAGCATGTTTTTTTCTTAATACGGTAATAAATGATGACAAAATTAAATTCCACTTACGTTAATGCACATTTATTAATTATTTTAAGGTGTATTTTCTCGAATTCGAACACATGAAAGCAACTTACTGGAATCCCAAGTACTATTCTTATTTTAACATAACTGCCCGCCGCTACAGCAGACAAGACCCCATATACTACATAAGCGCGGATTTTGAAACTTTAGTGCCTTTAGGACACAATGTAACTGTGAGTAATTTTGTGTAATATATTTAAAGGTTGTTTTTTTTTTCGTTTACTATAAGGTAATCTTATTTACGTTAGAAAAAAAAACTCTTAAAATATGCTGCCGGCTAATATGTTTTAAATAGGTATTTAATACCATCTATTTTATGAAATAGGTAAATAACAACACACATTTTAAGTGTGAAACATTATTGACAAAAAAATATATTGCTTTTAAAAAATCATACACAAAATACATTGTATGGAAAATATTAGGTTTTCATCACAATTATCTGTACAAAACAGCAATGTCATTAGTAATTACCATATTATTAATACGAATTTGACATAATTATGCCGTCACTTGAGATTAACATTTATGTTACATATTTCAGCATCCTGGCCGCTGACTGTACTTGTTATTTTTCTAAATACTGTTATTCTTACAGAAAATGTATAGTTGCTTTCTATTTACAGATTGACTGGCAGGCGTACGAATTTTTGAGCAACGAGTATCGTAATAGTTTCGTGGGAATGCGAGACGTAGATCTTTGTGGAATACTATTTACAGACAAAGTAATTGGCCCTTATGTCTTGGAGGCATTGCATCCCTCCTTAAGAAAATGTCCGTTCCCGAAGGTACCGCTACATTTTTTTAATAGGTTAAGGTATTCGCGCTTATACTGTTCAATATCATCATAAAATATTTCTTTTTAGGGTTCCGAAGCCAAAATGGCAAAAACGGAACCCTTATAGTTTCGCCATGTCCGTCTGTCCGTCCGCAGCATAGCTCAGTGGCCGTTAATACTAGAAATCTGCAATTTGGTACAGATTTACATATTAATCATGCCAACAAAGTGGTACAATAAAAACTAGAAAACAATTTTTTTTTTGGTAAAGTGGAGATGATTTTTTTTATTTGCTGTAATCCTAGTGTGGGGTATCATTGTCAGGTCTCTTAAAAAGAACAAGGGTCTTAACAGAAAGTTTTTTCCTAAAGTCAATATTTCCAGAGATCCAGAAAAAAATAGTACATTATGATACAAGTGTGCTAAGTTGATCATTATACTCGAGGCGATATTGTGCGCGCGAGCTGCAAGCGAGCGCGCATAAGATAGCAGAGAGTATAATGATCAATGCACACGAGTTTTATACGACGTTTTTCAACACACTTGCGAGGAATAAATAACCGACTTTTAGTACCTAACACTTTTACTAACCTTTGTTGCTAGGTAATTACCTACTACTTACTTAGGTACTATCCCAAAGTAACGTTTAACCTTTTTATTTTTTTCTTGTTCATTACTTGAAGTTCACAATTCACATAAAAGTAATAACAGTAAACACAACAAAATAAACGCAACAAACATTTTAAATTCACTCCATTCCGAATAAAAAATACAATGGTAACTTTAAAACGGCGCGCGCAAATTTTTAAACGCGCGCAAAGTAAGACAGCAATCCTATCGACAAACAGCCAATATTAAAAAAAAAAAACTGAGAATCATTAACGATTATCATAAAATACTTTACATTTAGTATAATTACTTGATAATTTGAATGCACAATTTAAATATTTTATTTATTTATTTACGAAAATGTATAGTATTTTGTAATAATATTCTGGATTCCGCTATTTCTGCCACATGTCAACTCTTTGGTCAATTTAAAAAATAAACATAACCTGACTAAATTCGAATGCTTCATCTACATGACATAATACTTGGAAATGTTTGCAAACATACTTGGTCGGGTTATGTTATTACCGCACTAGAACAATAACGTAATGAAAAAGCACGCGTGTTTAATATCTTGGATTATGAGGCTAATAGCGATTCAATAATACCTACGTTACGAGCAAGTGTGTTGAAAAAATTGTTTCCTGGGATAACTCGGGGCATTTATACGAAAGTGATGTAGCAAAATATTTTATCGACTAAAAATATATCGATGTTACTGTAAATGACAACATCAAAATGTTATTCGGCATAAATAAATATTAGGTAAATTATAAATGGGTAAGGCCGCGGATTTTGACGAATTCGGAGCTTAAAATTTGTCTTGCTCATAAAAAAAAACAGATAACATCTAGAGAACTCTGATCAATTTTAAAATATTCCCCTATGCTCAGTTACATGTAATTAAATGAAATAGCTAATTTAGCTCTTTATTTAAAATTAATAAATAAATATTTCTGCCAAAAACGTAACGAAAGTCGAGTAATTTTTTCGACTACGAGTACTTTAAACCTTTTTTTTTATATATTATTAGACTTGTTAGCATTAAATGTTTGTTTTTAAACCAAATTATAATGATAAACGATTGCTGCGTTCATTAAGGACATATGATATGTGAACAATTTTACTGTTTTCTTTCCCTTTACTTTTTGGGTCACCAATTCCAAACTTACGTTACGATACTTTCGTAACGCTTTTTTAAGGTCATATTTAAGCCAATGTTGGTAGAAATTTGTTTATCGACACTAGCAACTCTTATACTAGTAGGGCGACACCCATCAGCACACTCATTCCTATTAATTCGTTAACAAATGCTTGTCACAGTGCACGCGGCGAAAGTTTTAGCAAAAAACGTCTAAAGTGGTAGTGCGATTTTCACGGTAAGTAGTGATTATTATGAAACGGCTGTTTTTTCATACGAAAGGGTTTAGTTTTAAACATCAGTAGCATGTACTATTATGTTCAGATTGCAATTATTTACAAAGATAATCAACCTTTTTTCAAATATACGTTACACTTGTGTTACGAATACGTTACATTTTTACAAAACGTAACGTATTTTTTATGTTACGTAACGAAAATATGTGGTAAAGGGAAGTGGACACAGAAATTTACAAATTTAAATGAGTTTTATTAGATTTTGAATGACAGCATACTCTAACAAGTGTTTGCGAAACAAATCAAATTATTTTGTTATTTAGGTATTTTGATTTGCGTTTTTAGTTAATCAGCTTTTTCCAGCGGATAATTTTACCCCCCTAGGGCTAATGAAATACAGTATAATTATTAACGCATTTATTAGTGTTAATTAATAACAGTTCATTTTCCATTTAAGCATTTATGGTGATTTATTTTAGTTTATTTAGTTCCAAAAATTATGGCATTAAAACATTTGAAAAAACTGTTAATTTAAGTAATTACTATGTATGAGAAATTACATTATATGGGTTGATTATTATATTTGATTATTGTATTTAGCGATAAAAATATGTTTTTTTTTTACGACCTTTATTTAATCAGAGTTCATACCAGTATGCGCTGAGCTTTATACTAATTTTCGTTGCGTTTTATGGTAACGTAACGTATTTTTTTTATGTTATGTCTGTGTCACATTCGTCAAAATCCGCGGCCTTACCCAAATATTAGATGTCATATACCAAAGAAAAACGACCAAGATCACCTATGTCCGAGGTGGGGATCGAACCCACGTACTCAGCTTTCGCGGCTGATGCCTGTACCCCTCGGCCACTCGGTCTTAGCAACCACCGGTCAAATTTCTCGGGTATATGCAATCCCTTACAAGGCTAGGCGCCTTTGACCATTCTCTAAGGGCAAGCACTAACTACATGCCTGCACCTCCTATTTAGAATACTTTACAGTTTTCTAGAATATCTAAAGAGAGATGGTGCTGCCATCTATTGAACATATTGTGAAAACACAAATCAAATTATTTATTAACTAAATATTTTGATATGTACTTTTAATTTTTCTCCAGTAGTCACACTACTTAATACTATATAAATTATAAATATTAGATGTCATATACCAAAGAAAAACGACCAAGATCACCTATGTCCGAGGTGGGGATCGAACCCACGTACTCAGCTTTCGCGGCTGATGCCTGTACCCCTCGGCCACTCGGTCTTAGCAACCACCGGTCAAATTTCTCGGGTATATGCAATCCCTTACAAGGCTAGGCGCCTTTGACCATTGCATATACCCGAGAAATTTGACCGGTGGTTGCTAAGACCGAGTGGCCGAGGGGTACAGGCATCAGCCGCGAAAGCTGAGTACGTGGGTTCGATCCCCACCTCGGACATAGGTGATCTTGGTCGTTTTTCTTTGGTATATGACATCTAATATTTATAATTTATATAGTATTAAGTAGTGTGACTACTGGAGAAAAATTAAAAGTACAAATCAAAATATTTAGTTAATAAATAATTTGATTTGTGTTTTCACAATATGTTAAATATTAGGTACTTACTCTTCAATTAAAATAAAAAATAAGTTTAAACGGGTAGTTAGTTACACGTTTATTTTTACGTTTAGTTTAGTTAAATCACACTTAGACTACTTAATCGAGTTGTGGGGTAGCGCTGCCAAAACTAATCTACAGAAATTACAAAGATCTCAAAACAAGTCTCTTAAAGCATTGTTTAAATATGATAACAAAATGAACACTCGACAACTATATGAAACATTACAACTATTTAATTTAAGACAACTATGTACCTACTCGACATGCATTTTTGTAAAAAAGATCCTTACAAGCAAAATACTCTCAGACATACATTTTAAACAACGAAAATTCAAACACTGTTTAAGAAACACCAACAAGTTAATACTTCGAAAGAATAGAACGGGTTATGGAAAAAGCAGCGTAATGTATGATGGAGCACGGATGTACAATGAATTACCAAATGATGTAAAGGATTGTGAGTCTCTTAGTGCATTTAAAACCAAATTGAAGTTACACATACTTACTAGTAATATATTTTTCTCCAATATGCTCGGAAATGTTCGCATTAATGTAGCAAAAACGAAACGCGAAGTACCTTCTTATGTACCAGCTCAAATTAAAAAAAAAGATTTTCATTATTGTACAGTTTTTGCGGCCGCGAAATTGTACTAAAATCCATTAATGTATTGTTTTTTACTTCTTAAAAACTACTTTTGGACTTTGAAAAAAATGCATACAGCCAAATTCTAAAGCCACGACCAAACGCCTGGTCTGGATAGAGCGAGAGACGGCGATCAAATCTATGGCCGTCTCGTTCTATCATGAGTTACAAACGCCTCGGTGTGTCAGGTCGTGTAGGTACGGTTTAATGAAACCATAGATATCGTTACTATTTTTTATGAACGACCATGCATTAAAAAAAAGTTTAGGCGGGAATCATAAGAGATTTTTTCTTTTCAATTGTTATTCAATTTGCAAGAAGAATTACTTAATCGATTGTAATAAATTTCTTGATTATTTCCTTGCATGTTTGGAGAAAAGTCCTATATGTGCCTCGGACGGAAATAGAATTTCGTGGATTCGTATGTAATTGTCGGCCTCAGCTTCGCTTCGTCCGACAAAAAATACTCATCCACGAAATTCGCTTTCCCGGCCTCTGCAATAATGTACTATTAATTATAAGCCTTTAGCGATCATGCTACATATGTTTAATTTTAAGAAAACCTAATATTTAAGCTCATTTAAGTGAACTGTATTGTTTTTATGAGTAATAATAAAGAATCTCTAATCTCATTTTAAAATAGTTTTCAAAATATACAATTAATGTTAAAATATCAATATTTAAATTGTCATTTTGATTAAAATGACATCTGCATACAAGAGGCCCGATATCAGATATGACATCGAATCTCTGTACTGTAATCGAGAATGTTCATTAAGCACATATTTTATTATAATTATATCGACATCTTTTTAATCGATATCAAATCCCTATAACTTGCCCCCAGTTATCCCAGGTATGATCATGAATAGTGAGCTTATAGAATACTTTAAAATAAAACTATTTCGAACACAATCGGCCTAGCCGTTTTTGAATAGCTACAGACCCTACACTTAGCATAGCCCGACATGCTCTTGGCCGGTTTTTTTTTAAACTAGTTCCTTCTTAGTGGCCAGGGCAAACACATATAAAAAAATAAAAACTCTGCATTAAAGTCTTAACACACTAAAGAGAACGCAGTAAATAATACATGTTGTTAGAAATTATTGCTGTATAGGGATCATGAGATGATGACTGTAGTTAAATTATGTAACATTATGCACGACATATTACACGAAGAAATTATTACTAAGACATGGTTTGCATTAATTTTTGTACAAAACTTATATTTAATAAATTGAAAAGAACTTAAAAGAGTAGGTCATTTGGCAGTACTCACACGTGACGTGAGTTTTGAGTATTTCATATAAAATTCCATAGTGGTGATCGTTTTGACAGTTCGAAAAAATCATGCGTATTGATTTTTATAAATAACGCGTTCTCATTGGTCAATTCTAAAGGCAGCATAAGTCACATTTTAGTGTGATTAAACGCCATGATCCCGTACAACAAAAACAAAAAAAAAATTACAAGCAGTCCGAGAAGTCTCTGAAATATATTTCGTAACGTCGTATCTTACTATGAAATCCGTGCTAAGATACGACCTACCTACGGAACCCTACACTCAGCATGGCCCGACATGCTCTTGGCCCGTTTTTATTTACTGTATTATTTCACTACTCTATTTGTTTTAGGCCGTGTACCGCTTGAAGAATATATCTGTTCCAAACTTACCGCTTCTAGCTACCTTTCCCTTTCAAAAGGGACGTTTGTTCATCAATTGGACTGTCAATCACCCCACTGGAAAAAAAGAAAAACTGGCAAATGTGCATGTCAATGCAGAGATCAAATCAAAATTTATAAAAACTTGATTATCTACAAAATATACATGTAATTGTAATTTTGTGTATTATTTTCGTTGCGTTTTAGCTCACAAGGTAGGCTACCAACAACAGTCTGACTCAGATTTAATTCGATTTTGATATATACACCGTGTTTTTATTAATTTCCGTTAAATTGGACAGGTTACTTGGAACATTAATAGAAGTTGCCTGGTAATGGCTTTTGTTAATTTCGAAAAAAAAATTGTTTTTCGTTTTCATACATAATAATTGTAATGGTAAGTGTGAAAAATAAGATCTCGGGCGACTGACGGCTGCTGACGGCACATGTCAAAATAAGTAAAATTAGGATGTAATAAAGGTTGCAATACACTTGTTCAGTCATCAAACTTATTTTTTTAATAACTCAATAACAGTAAGAGTTTAGACACTAGTTTCTTAGGGAAATAGATCATTTTTTACCTAAATAAGCTTCCATTTAATTTAACGGAAATCAATAAAAACACGGTGTATGTTACAGGGTAGTCCCAAAAGGTGACATGTATTTTTTGTACCTGTACGGTGACACGTATTTCAACCTATGAGGAGAAATTGCTATTAAACTAACAATATTCTCTTTTTGTTAATTGTCTAGTTGCATTGTTCTGTTAGAGAACAATGATACCAGTAGTTAGTAAATTAGTAACTTATAAAAAAAATATAAGCACGTGTTTTGTCATTTCACCATAAACCCAAATTTAACAGACAATAATCATGCCTGGGGTTGGAACTATGGGCGCAAAACTTTAACAAAACTCGTCAAGTAGACTTGACAATCTTGACATAGCACATACAGTCATACATCCATAAAACATACATTGTCTACACGTCCACAAATTGTAAAGGACCCCGGGCCTAAAGTATGGAAAATGTGGTTTCAGTCAAATCTTCTGAAATTTTGATATGTTATAGATTTCAGTGCCCTGAACAAAAAACTCTATAGGTGCTACCACGGTTTCCGGGTCCCTTTCCATGTTCTGCTCGATTTTGTACCAGATAACAAAGTAGTACTTAGTTTTACTTCGGGTCTATTTATTTAAACAATTGACATTAGTTTGAAACTTTTTTGTGATAATGCTGGTTAGTTAAAGACATAAAACGTCTACAATGTCAACTTCATACGCGCGTGATTGACTTATCGTTTATAGCTAAATGTGTGATTTTATAATATACTTGACATTGTAAAATATGAACTCATTCAAACATTAGAAAATATGGCGCTACTTTTAAATAGAGGACATTGCTTCGTATGTAATAATGCTGTTGCTTTTCGTGCACTGCGGCGGATACCTACCAGAAAACAACGAAGAAAAATTGCAATCTGCTATTTCGTTCAGAGAATCTATGAACAACATGGCGGTTGAGTTCAACAACGAGTCCCGTGTGTGTATTAATTGTGACCGATTGCTGAACTCAGCCAGCATTGTATGTAAACGTTTTATGTCTTTAACTAACCAGCATTATCACAAAAAAGGTTCAAACTAAAGTCAATTATTTAAATAAATAGACCCGAAGTAGAACTAAGTACCTACTACTTTGTTATCTGGTACAAAATCGAGCAGAACATGGAAAGGGACCCGGAAACCGTGGTAGCACCCATAGAGTTTTTTGTTCAGGGCACTGAAATCTATAACATATCAAAATTTCAGAAGATTTGACTGAAACCACATTTTCCATACTTTAGGCCCGGGGTCCTTAAAGTTTCCGAGATAGGGAATAAAATTGGATACAGGGTTTTACAATAATATTCGTATTTTTTTGGCTATAGTGTTCCCTTATGTCAATTTTAAAGTTCCGACCCCTAAATTTCATGCCATATATAAGAATCCTATGGGAAGGAAGAATACCCTACTGACGATGAGCAATGAGGTGATAGATATTAGCCGTTGGCCCCTTGGGTTATTTAAAACAATAATTGCGAAGTGTCTTATCAAAAATGCTAATTCCACTGTGTCTACAAGGGTTATTTTCTGTTTTCATAACATAATTTTTCTCTATTTTCAAAGTGGATATTAGCCCTTTTGAAAAATACTTCCCTTAATTTAGCCAACCACTCCAATACCCATATACCACGACGTAACTCTAGCATTAGACCAGTAGGTTTATGATGGTCCCGTGTTTGATCGTTTGTGTTTAAGGTGGATTCGACCCTATCCCTGCCGCTTATCTGCTAAAAGATGGCGCTACAATTGCACAAACACCATATTTTCGTCATTTTCTGCTAAACCGAAGATCAGAGTTAACATGTTTTGAGATACGCGCAAGGAGCAAAAAATCTAATGTACAAATTGATAGCAACCTGCACAAAATACTGTTCTTCTAAATCGCAATAATGCAAAAACTAGAAAATTATGTAATTTTACCCTGTAACGCACACTACTACACCTCCCGTCAGTACCCAATGTCAGTTGTACAATCATTACTCATCAATAAACTAGATGGCGCCAATTAAAAGAACAGCTTTTCTAAATGGTCTAAGTTCTAACTAGAGGGCGCCAATTAGGAAATGACTTTATATTGTATTGTATATTTGTGAAGCAAAACCAACTGTTGGTTTGGTATTAAAATCCCTACTTTTAACTGTACAGATATAACAACAGCTGCTGTAGTAAAGAAGTTATTCCCGTACTCTTCGGGTAATACCTATCCGTCGCCGTTATGTATAACTCTTTAGAGTATTATATTTTTTGGTACAGCTACTTACTGGTAAATAAAATAGTTATCAAGAAAGTTACTTATGTCCCAAAACACTAGTATTTACCTCAGCGGGTCTCTATTCGCTAGGAACAATGTGGCAATATAATTACGAGTATAGATTGACCTAAGAAATTCATAGTATTATACTTGATCAACGGCACTAGCACATATCGTGCATGACAGGAACCTTGTCGCGGCTACCCGTCCCTTTTTGATTACATTGATTCAAAAGAGATGAGAAGTTGCGAGCAGGTCACAAATTGCTGCCAATATTGTTGTACAAGATGTGCTAGGGCCTCAAGTATAATAAGTAATAAAATGTGTAGGTATTTTGGGTAGTTCTATGGAGTTAGAAGATTGAAGAAATAGGTATATTCATTAGACACGTAGTAGTAGACCAAATTGAATGATCTGATGGACATTTGCCGACTTGCTTTATTACCAACTACGATACTGATGATGTACTAGTGGTTTATCGGACATTTAGATTTTAGACCTTGTTGGAGTAACATTTATATTACTAAATGTTAGCCTACATACCTACTATGTTAGTCTCCAACTAACATTTTACATTACATAATATGTAAGGATAGTGTTATCCTGTCTAAGTTTACCTACATTTTCGCCTACCATCCCATAAGATGCTAATTAGATTGTCCGATATCAATTAAAAGTAGGTTAGGTACGAGTACTTACTTAAATACAAACGCAACGAAGATTTTCCAGACACAGGCGAACAGCTGGACGCTCAATTTTCGGATGCTTTATACCATATAAACAAGGTGCTGTATTTCCGTTGTCAGAGAGGTTTCAGGAGTATTAGGATCATAGATATATGAAAGAGAGAGATTTGTAACGAAGCGAAATCGTAATGAGTCTCGGTGTCTCCGAGGTCGGGCGTTTGCCACGCTGTGATTGGCTAAAGCGCGGAGTGGACCTACCATACAACGCGGCACTAGAGAGGAGGCTACGTCGATAAATTATTATCCATAGATATTTGATAAGGCCGGAATATTAAGAAAAACATTAAAATCGATCTATCATTCAATAATAAATAAATTTATACAGATTGAAATATCGCATTGAACGATGTATCTAATTTTTATAAACATATATTTGAATATGAACAAAACAATTTATTAACGACATTATCTTAATTGTGGTTGGGAATCAAATGAACAAATAATTATTTAGACGGTTGTATCTTTAATAAACATAATGTTATCTTCCGTTTCCGCGATGGTCACATATTTAAATAAAACAATTTCAACCTTTGACAACGGTTATTGTAAGAGGCTCAAAATAATGATTATACGCGAAATAATCTATATTGTTTTACCTTTATGAAGATAAGATATTGATACAAAGTTCAAAATATGAAAGAAAAATTGAATATAATCAAATACATCAACAATTTATCGACCTTATTTGTCATCGGCACGGTCAGTCGTACCTCTAGTTCGCGGCCTGCTCGCAGCGGCCGTACCAAGAAATGACAGTACGGTTGTGAATATCGCTAGCCATTCGATACATTGCACGGTCGCTTACCAAATTGCAAATTGCTTGCTATTCTAAGCCGTCAATGTAAAACGCACATACAATTTGTAACTGAATAGTTCAACCAATTGGTACGCCCAAGTAAAATCATTATGACATTTATGTCAGCGGTTTGTTGTAATATATCATTTGTAAAAATACGTGGTTTTGTCAACTAATAACTAAAAAAATCAATACTTACATGTGGCACATGACTCAATAATCCTTGAAATGTTTATTTACACTCCTATTTTAACAAGAAATAACGGCACAATTCAGCATTTTGCGGATATGTCCGAGCTCATTTTGCAGTCGCGGGTAAGTTGCGACTGGCTCATAGGGCGCGCATCTGTCACGCTATAAAGGCCTATCGGCCATAACGCTGCGACATGTTCCATGCCTCCGTTAGCTATCTATACTGATCTGTGATTAGGATGCAGTGTAGTTAGACCCCCTAGAGTTTAGTTCATGTTTCAGAAGTACCTACTACCTAGGCATGTTACAGTAGCTAATACCTACTATTTTACGCGGTTTCAACATTTTTCATCACATTTGCTTTCTAAGCGCGCCATTGCTTGTGCATATTGCAGTGGGAGTAATAGAAAAGTGAAATTCCTTAGGGAATACCAATATTTCGTCTCATAACATTCTTTGTCTGCAAGTGTTATAAAAAAACATTGTATGCATCACAATCGGTAAGAGGCATACCTACTAACTCGAGTCATCAAAAGCCCTCCGCCTACGGCGTCGGGCTTCTAACACTCTCGTTAGTGATACTGTACTTACCTCCCTAGATGCACAATGTACTATTATCGACCGCTCTGAAACATTTAAAAACCTTCTAGAGGGACTCTGTATTCCAACCTCACGGGAATGTAGGTATTTGTTTCTTGGCCACCTATTTAGTATAGCCGACGGCAATGGTCAAATGGTTGATAGTGGCTGTTTTCCTAGCTGTAGATGTTTGTCTGATAGCATTGCAACAGAATGTATTATTATAAAATTTTGAAGGTAGGTAGGTGGGTACTTCTTGAACCTAGTATCTACAAAACGTACTAGAGAGGGAAAGGATACTTTCAGGCACTGTGTGCTTACCATAAGCTGCCGCTGCGTTTTTAACGCGGACTTACTTTCCATCCCGGCCGTAATCGCGTCTTGGGGCGAGCCACCCGTATAGAAAGCACCTATGTAAGTCCGCGTTAATAACGCAGGGGCAGCTCATGGTACGGCTACTGGTTCCACAGGAGGCGAGTAAGGGATGATTTGTCGACTTTTTTCTCGCTCACTAAACAAAGAGTAGATATAGATCCTATGTCAGTAAAATTAACAAATATACCTATATATATATGTAGATGATCGTTGGCTGTTCACACTGCCGCTTCCTCAGTGAGGGTTTTTAATATTTTTTTCTGACACTGGGGCGGTGATATGGCGTAAGGACCAACAAACTGTCAAAATAAATACGCGAATTGAATTTTCTATATATTTTGTGGTTTATTTATTCTTAAAACCATTACATAAGGAATAATGTTTTCTAAAATAAATAAACGTTTCCGAGTCAATTCCCATGAAATGCCTTTAGTACTTACCGTTTGGTATTCGGATTTGATAGCTGGCTGCCAAATGGGAATTATAGTTTCCCGTCTGGTAGGATGAAATGGGACTAACTTTCCCATCTCGTATCTGGATTTGGTACAAACCTGATTACAAACCGGTAATGATAAGTCCCGATTTAAAGCCAGTTACCTATTGGGATTTTAATCCCATTTCGAAGCTGGTTTGGTAGCCAATCTACTAAAGGATGAAATGAACAAAGTTCTAGTAATTTTGTTTAGTGTCAGTCATTTTGAGTTCCTGTTTTAGGGCCCAATCTTCAGTTCGGCGACCGTTTTCTAGTCGTCATACATTTATGAAATTAATAAACTCCAAATGTAACGATCCAAATGTAATTATAACGATAATGGCGAGACATTTCGAAATTATACTTCAAATAGTCTGGTCCCGCCATTAAAACGTTATAATGGCGGAACCAGGTCCTGAATTCTGTCCATATTCTGTCGATTCATATTGCATTATTTAGTACTTACTGAATTTGTACTATTTGGTACCTGTTGTAAAAAAAAATGTACTTCTTTCATTCCAAAATTATATTTGAAATAGTCTGGTTCCGCCAGATCATTTGAAGCAGACTATTTGAAATATAATTTTAAAATGGAAGAGGTACTAATTTTTTTTACAAGAGGTATCAATACCAAATAGTACTAATTCAGTACTAAATAATGCAATATGAATCGACAGAATATGGACAGAATTCAGGACCTGGTCCCACCATTATAACGTTATAATGGCGGGACCAGACTGTTTGAAGTATAATTTTGAAATGGAAGAGGTACTAATTTTTTTACAACAGGTACCAAAAAGTACAAATTCAGTACTAAATAAATAATGCAATATGAATCGATCGAATTCAGGATTTGGTTCCGCCATTATAACGTTATAATGGCGGGACCAGACTGATTGAATATAACTTTGAAATAGAAGAGGTACAATTTTTTTTTACAACAGGTACTAAATAGTACAAATTCAGTACTAAATAATGCAATATGAATCGATCGAATTCAGGATCCGGTCCCGCCATTATAACGGTTACCTCCAAATACAATTAGAATTTCGATATTTTATGTTCAGTGCCTATGAATCTGACAGCTGTTTGGACCACACGCCTATATAGCGTTGCCTGTATGTTAAAGTTACGACCTATGAGTGATGTATCTAGGTATCACAACATTGTACCTTATTAATGATTAAACATATTGGTAGTTCAGTGGACATAAAACTAAATGAGCTAAAAAGTTTTTTTGAACTCATGGTTTTTTAACTGGTATAGCAAAAAATTTTTTTTTTTTGTGTTACACCGATTTAACTTTTTTGGTATAAGTCGACTGCAGTAAAAGTACATAAGAAACGGGAAAAAAATTGTTTTTTAAAAAAAAAAAAAAAAATTTTTTTTTTAATTTTTAACTATTAAATTATGACTATTTATTGGGTTATTAGTGTACCGTTTCATTTTTTGCTCCTATTACAGGCCACACCCTGTATACATAATATATTCTTGCTCTATATTCTATACTCGGTTTGGTTAGATATTTAAAAAAAGGTAAACAATCTTGCAGTATCTTTTTATTGAAAACTACAAGTAGAAAATAAGTTTTACCAAATATACGTAATATAACAAAGGAATACAGTGATTTACATTGTTTTGATTCATTAAGTACCTAGTTTGGATTTTTAAATACATTTTTCAATAAAAAGATAGTGCAAGATTTTTTACCTTTTTAAAATACCTAACCAAACAGAGTACAAGTGAGACAATTTTTAAATTTTGTTTACAAGTGTGATGTTTGCGCCGGTAACCAATTACAATTATGGTCTCGTTTATACACTTTTCGACCCAGCGAATATTCGAGCCGGTAGCAGTCGAGCCAACGTATATTTGTGACCGAGATTATGGGATGACAATCTCTGTCACAAATATACGTCGATTGTCCAATCGAAACATTAATTTTGATTTTAGGATACATTATTTCTACGATTTTCGACACAGCGAATATTCGATCCATAATAGCCACTCAATAGCTTTTGGTAACTGTGGTTACCAGCTGTCACTCTTATTTTACATAGGAATAAAAGTAGCAGTTGAGCCAACGGACTTTAAGATACTCCTATAGTGCGTACGTATCTCAGTTCCGATTCAATAGTGACATACGAGGTTACTAAGAGTGGTGACAGTTTTCATAAGAACTCTACCTGAACTTCACTCCACAGAATGTGATATTTTTCTGCGCGAGTGCAAGACTGAATTTTCATAGTAGAGGAGAGTGGGGTACAGTGGATCCCTTTTTTTTTACAAATGTTGTAGGTGTTATTTTTTTTTTGTAATTTTCTAGATACCTTATTGTCCCACCTATTCCTTAGAGGACACATTTTCCAGCACAAGTATATAATTTACATATAGCTTTAAAATCATTTTCATTATAAAAAAGTGAACTAAAGTTACCTCTTCAATCAAAAATCACAGAACAGTTCCTAGTTTGAGGTAAAAAAACCAAGAACAAGACTTTTCAGGTATAATTGAAAGTATCTTCCGTTATTTAGTTACTCCAATATTAGTATCACACAGATGAGCAAATTCGTGAAAAAAGAATACCGGATTATTAAAGTGATAAATAAAGCTAATACAAAATATTCACAGTGCACCTTTATTCACTGTACCCCACTCTCCCCTATTTTTCTGCACAGTCTGGTTGGTACTGTATGCAGATATTTTCTCGCATAATGCATTCGCATAACATAGTTTGATGTTGATGTTGAAATGTAGACCTCTTTAACTCTTGTCGGTTTCGATCACCGACACTCATGTAGAAAATGCTCACTTTCATCACTTGTATTCAGTAACAATATTTATTCGGCAAAACACAGCTCATAATAATGTCGAAAATTAAATAGTATATAAACATTATACTTAATTACAAATATATGAATGTTTCTTGTCACCAAGTTCAATACCATTTTCTTGAAACGTGTTCCGTTACATTTTCATTAGGTTCTTTCCGCTGAAGTATCTTCCCAATCTTCAACTGTATTTCAATATTCAACTGAAAAAATATGATTGTATAAATGTAAGTATGGTTGTGAGATTAACAAGCCAAAGAAAAAGGCAAGTGTCATGATTTGGCAAGTAACGATTAAGTTAGCGTTTACTCGATACGTAAAGTAGGCGCTCGGCGCTTGATTCATGATGTACTGGAGCATCATGTGAGCGTGATAAAATGCTTTATGTATAGAGTAAACTCTAACGCTGAACAAAGTGTGCCCCGCCTGGAAAATGCCAGTGTTATGACCAGCCAGGTCAACAGATTTGACCCCGTGTGACTTTTTTTGTGGGGTGAGGTGAAACGGCGAGTATACGTTGAAGAGGCCCAAGTCCAATAATAAGAGCATTTTGATGAACTTAAAAGTGAAAACTTGTGATGGGAAATATCGAAGGAAACATTCATGTAAATTATTTAAAAAGCATGAGAAATGGACTCCATTAATTAGGTATGTTTTTTTTATTCCAATCATTGTACATAATAGTAGTTTATGCAACTATACGTAATGCCTGATTACGTATAGTTGCATACACTACTTTATCTACACACATATCATAAGTGCTCTAAGATGCGTTCAGAAACAGAGCCTTCTCATACTTGGCTCTCGACTTTTGCGGCAACAGGTTGTTAGTTGCTGTCATAGCTGCATTGAGTATGTCCAGCGGAGTGCTCATATCGTTATCCAAGTCACTGCCACTCATTATCAAATAATTATCAATATTATCACAAAGTATTTACAACTTTTCACTTGTAAGGCAATAAACAAAAGGCAGGAATGGCACCGATTTGAATTTCTGTATTTTTTTTAAATCATAGACTACCGAATGATGTCCCTATTCTTGTCACTCGATATGAAAATATCGTCCGATTGTTACTAAAAAATATACTGAATTAACTTATTGTGTTGATGACTGGCTGAATATTTATAGATACCAGAATAGGCACCCCACTTGAATCTGACAGCTGTTCCAAATTTAAAACTCATAACCTCCGGAAAAATCGTATATAATGATAACTTTATGTATGTGCCAAGTTCTGATGGTGGGTAATGCTGGTCATTGTCTATTGTTTCTGGACGCATTTTAGAGCACTTAACGATATTTGTGTAGATAAAGTTGATTTAAAATTTTGAAATACGCCTCAATAAAGAAAGTTTCTGTGCTACTTTGTAATTTTATCACGTTTCCCCGACATAATTTAAAACATTCGACTAAGGGTTTAGCAGCCTTACCGAACAAGAGGTGCCTTTCCCCACGGATGAGGTCAATATTTTAGGTGGTGTACTAGCAGGACCTAATAATACTCCATGCTTAATATCAGCTCTAGATCTTCTTTTGTTTCAGAGTTATTCAAGATAATGTAAAATATACAGGGTGTCGTTGAAAGTGGCATATTTCGAGAACTGTTCAAGTTAGATCAACCAAACCAAATTGTGTTTGATAACAATAAAATAAACTACACAATGCATATTTTTAACCTGCATCTTGTCCTTATTTTTCATAATAAAAAACAGAGTTCTTGTTTTTTTTTCCATATTTTTTTTTATTTCACGCGGAGGTACACCTACAAAAAAAATATTCATACATAGCCACTAATGTCCACTGTATACATAAATAAAATTTTTTCCGTAAATCATCGTGCGTCATGCCAAAAAAAAAATACTTCAGAAGTAGTCGTTACTGGCATACAAATAAAGTACCAGTGCAGTGTGAACATAAGTTAGTGTGTAGGTATACAATCTCTCGACACTTACCGCAAAAAATATCATTGACGTAAATTGACTTATTTAGTACATTTGCTATACAGGGTCGTCCAATCCAAACCTTGACGTCAAAAAAATTTTTTTAGGTTCTCTACGTCATGGGCTATCAGAATATACCCCATGTATGTTAGCCGATTTTTTGTAGTTTTCGAGTTATGAATTTTTGAAAAAAATTTTTAGAGAAATACTGGAATGAAGAAATTTATTGATAAAAAAAAGCTATTGGGTTTTTTAAATATTTTCTTTTTGTGAAAGCATTACTACAAATAAAGCAGTTACTGACAAAAAAATTAGCGTCCTCACTTTGATAGAAGTAGGATAAAAAATACCAAATTCAAAATTTTACGTTAAAAACGCATCAAAATAGCATTAATGTAGGTAAATAAAAAAATAAAACATATCCCAAGAATTTTTGGTAATCTAAAGACTGCCCTAGACCTTAAACCTTTCTAAAAGCAAAAAAAAGTGATACTTAATGATGAGGATTTTTCGGAGTAGTCGGTCAAATAAACTTAAGCTTCTAAATTTTTTATTTAAAAATAAAGTAAAATTTCGTCTGTTTTGTTGTTCTCATCAATAAACAAAAACAGAAAATACACGAAAACTCTATTTGTGTACTTATTCAAGTATTTTTTAACTACTTTAAAATTTTAAGCTTTTTTGAGTTTATTTGACCGACTACTCCGAAAGATCCTCGTCATTAAGTATCACTTTTTTTTTGCTTTTACGAAGGCTCAAGGTCTCTGGCGGTCTTTAGAATACTAAAATTCCTTGGGATATGTTTTATTTTTTATTTACGTACATTAATGCTATTTTGATGCGTTTTTAGCGTAAAATTTTGAATTTGGTATTTTTTTTATCCTACTTGTATCGAACTGAGGACGCTAATTTTTTTTGTCAGTAAATGCTTTATTAGTAGTAATTCTTTTACAAAAAGAAACTAGTTAAAAAACCCAATAGTTTTATTTTCATTAATAAATTCCTTCATTCCAGAATTTCTCAAAAAAAAATTTTCAAAAATCAATAACTTTAAAACTACAAAAAATCGGCTAACATGCATGGGGTATATTCTGATAGCTCATAACGTGAGGAATCTAAAAAAAATTTTTTGACGTCAAGGTTTGGACCACCCTGTATAAAAGAGAGATAAACATTTGACACATAGTATTGTTTTCGACATTTGATTTGTTGCATTTTCTGTTGGAAAATGGAAAACATTAAGTGTAAGCCTTGTGAAAAAACGTTAAAAAATATATGTGGAAAGAAAAAATGCATACAAAATTGTCAAGAGGCTGATTTATATAGCAAATGCACTAATAAGTCAATTTACGTCAATGATATTTTGTGCGGTAAGTGTCAAGAGATTGTATACCTACACACTAACTTATGTTCACACTGCACTGGTACTTTATTTGTATGCCAGTAACGACTACTTCTGAAATATTTTTTTTGGCATGACGCACGATGATTTACGGAAATATTTTTATTTATGTATACAGTGGACATTAGTGGCTATGTATGCATATTTTTTTTGTAGGTGTACCTCCGCGTGAAATAAAAAAAATATGGAAAAAAAAACAAGAACTCTTTTTTTATTATGAAAAATAAGGACAAGATGCAGGTTAAAAATATGCATTTTGTAGTTTATTTTATTGTTATCAAACACAATTTTGTTTGGTTGATCTAACTTGAACAGTTCTCGAAATATGCCACTTTCAACGACACCCTGTATATTTTACATTATCTTGAATAACTCTGAAACAAAAGAAGATCTAGAGCTGATATTAAGCATGGAGTATTCTTAGGTCCTGCTAGTACACCAGCTAAAATATTGACCTCATCCGTGGGGAAAGGCACCTCTTGTTCGGTAAGGCTGCTAAACCCTTTAACACACAGAAAAATTCTTTATTTTGACTGTCCTAAGCCCGTGCAAGTAAGACGGAGGATTTGGGATCTAGTAAGATATTTTTGCCAAGTCATAATGATAAGTTGATACCCGATGCACATTACCGCCGCCGCTTTTCCAACCCGCCATGCCGCGTGCGATGACGTTTTAAATAAATAGTTGCCAGTTCGTGTGTTTTGCTAGTTATGCACATTGTTCCCAAATTTCCTGTTAGGTTTGCGGATAAGTTAAAACATTGGTATTTCAGTTTTTTTGTACCTACTAACAAAAAATGCTAGTATTCTGTAACTTGGACTACTATTACGTATGTTGATTTTTTGTACTGGTGAAAAAGTAACCCATGTATATATACATATATATACACATATATATATGTGGTCATATGTATATGTGGTCTGTCAAAAAAGTACCTATTACTGGAAAATAAACCTTGAAAATAAAATTCAAATTTCAATTACATTGGTGACAGACGTCCTTTCAGGACGCCTACACAGATCAGGGGATAAGGTTTAAATTTATCAACATTATTTATTTCTCATTTCTAATACCTACCCTCCATACTTAACTTTAGTGGGTATACCTGCTTAGCCAATTTTGCTATTTGGTATTGTCGCTTATTGGAAAGGATGTCGATTAATTTAACCATACCGATAACTCTTTTCACAAAATAATTATTGCCGAGTGATTTAAAAATGCCACGAAGAAAAAAAACCTGTGACGAAATGGAGCTGTGGAAAAATATTATCCTGAATTACATGCCAAATTATACAATTATGTCACAGGGTGGATACGGCATACAAAAACTAAATCTGACATTTGTCTGTGCCTATGTGTGCGTACGGGTATGTTTGTATACGCGCAACTCGCACAATCACGCAACAGGGCTGCCTCAGATATGGCAGATTAACTAGTTGGTACTTAAGTAACAAATGAATATATACTTTAACCTGTACAATACACATTTACTAATTTCTAAGTTAGTATATAAATAACAGACTCACTTTCACCACAGAATAAGTAATTATAGCACATCTCCAACTCTAACGGAACAGAACAACGCAACCCAAGGAAACTATTGTTTTTCTCACGTCCAAGAAATATCACTTTTTTAACACCATTTTATCATTGTTACACGTGTCATCTACATAATAGTTACATATTGTGATAAACATTTTCATGTTAGTTTTAACATCTGCTTCGATAATATTGATGATGATTTTAACCAGCTTCGAGTTCCCTCGCACTTCCTCCAACTTCATCATCAGGCCTATCTTGTGGTATTTGACCCAACTGCTAATCCTAAAAAGCCAACATAGCATATCATTATCTGAAACCAACTCCGAGTTCCCTCGAACTTCCTTCAAGTTCATCACCAGACCCATCTTGTGGTATTTGACCCAAATGCTAATCCTCAAAAGCCAACACAACATATCATTAACATTAACCAACTCCAAGTTCCCTCGCACTTACTCCAAATTCATCATCAGGCCTATTTTGTGATATTTGACACATGCTCACCAAGAGGATCCTAAAAAGCCAACAGAACATATCATTATCTCAAACCAACTCCGAGTTCCCTCGCACTTACTCGAAGTTCATCATCAGGCCTATCTTGTGGTATTTGACCTAACTGCTAATCCTAAAAAGCCAACATAGCATATTATTATCTGAAGCCAAGCCAAGCTCAAGCCAATTCATCATCAAGTCCATCTTGTGGTATTGGACCTAACTGCTCACCAAGAGGATACTAAAAAGCCAATACAACGTACAACTATCTCAAGACCTCTCCGAGTTCCCTCGCATTTCCTCCAAGTTCATCATCAGGCCTATCTTGTGGTATTTGACCTAACTGCTCATCCTATAAAGTCATCGTAGGATATCATTGTCTCAAACCTACTCCGAGTTCCCTCGAACTTCGTCCAATTTCATCATCAGGCCTATCTTATGACACGGAACCCAACTGCATACCAAGATAATACTAAAAAGCCAACATAACATTTATCGATGTCAAATCAACTCCGAGTGCCCTCTTTGGTATATGACATTTAATATTTATAATTTATATAGTATTAAGTAGTGTGACTACTGGAGAAAAATAAAAAGTACAAATCAAAATATTTAGTTAATAAATAGTTTGATTTGTGTTTTCACAATAATATATGTTAAATATTATTCTAACAATAAGTTTAGTGTCTCCCTGGCACAATTATTTGGAGTTTTCAAGAGATTTTTATCTATTTCTATATTGCATAAACAACCGCTTTTGATGACAAGGTCACATACCTAAAGACACCACATACCATAAGGTGAAAGTGCAAATAAAACATCATCATTTTACGTGTCCTCTATAGATACTTACCGTAAAATTTAATTTTTTTCATCGGTCTGTCGGTGGTATAAAAATATACATGTACATGCCACATTTAAGCTTTCTAGTTGATACTAAAGGTGCATGCAGACCAAAAGAGCATTCGCTGTTCTATCCCCCACTCTACGAAATCAACGAATCTCGTTTCGTGTAACGATCGAATTTCGTAGAGTTGGGGGTTAGAACAGCGAATGCTCTTTTGGCCTGCATGCACCTTAACGATCGCCGAGCTTAGCCACGGACGGACAAATAGACACACATACTGGAATATAAGGGACTGTGGGTTGAACTCCCAAATCTTTTTCTTATAATGAACAGACGGTCACCTTCATCATCATCATCACAGAGTTATTCACTTGTCGTTGGAGTATCTCCCAGCCCTCTCTTTCCCGTGCAAGATATGCATAACGTTTTCTTGTCGAGTTTTTTTGCCATGACAGTAAAGGAAAATACATTTCTTTTTCTTTATAATTGTTGAAATGGAAAAACAATTTACTCTACTGTAGACTTACTAATTGAGCATAATTTAATCTAACAAGGTCGCAATTCTAACCTAACCTAACCGAAGCCACTTTGCCATAGCAGTGAATTACTGCTGACTTGCTGAGGTCGCAGTTGTATCCTAACCTAAACCACTTTGTCATAACAGTCAATTGCTGATAAGGTCGCAATTGTAACCTAACCTAACGTACTTACATTGATATAGTAGTAATAGTAGTGACTTACTAATAAGGTGGCAGTTCTAACCTAAGGCACTGGTCTCACCGCGAGCTATCGGTTAAAAAACACGAACAAAAGATACGCACTCCCGTGTAAATAAAAGATACACTCTCTTTTTAACCGACTTCAAAAAGGAGGAGGTTTACAATTCGTCGAAATCTTTTTTTTTTTTTTATGTATGTTCCCCGATTACTCAAAGACGCGTGAACCGATTTGAAAAATTCTTTTTTCGTTTGAATGGGTATACCTTCTAGTTGGTCGCATTGTCACCAAATCCAGATCTGATGATGGGATCCTGGAGAAATCGAGGGAACTCTTCAAATGTTGTAGGCACACATGACATTTTTCATTTATTTTCGAAGACTATTCAAATATTTGCGTCTAGTCATGAACTTTTACGTTGGTGATCTGATGATGGAAGGTACAACTCCTTAGCAATTAGGAGTTGGGGGATAATTCTTTAAGTATAACATATTTCGTGTATTTTGGAAGCTATTTGAGTATTTGCCTTTAGGTGGTCATCCTTTCATGTTGGTGAGCTGATGATGAAAGGGTACAACTCCTTAGAGATTAGGAGTTGGGAGACAATTCCTTAAATATAACATATTTCATGTATTTTGGAAGCTATTCGAGTATTTGCGTTTAGGTGGTCATCCTTTCATGTCGGTGAGCTGATGATGAAAGGTACAACTCCTTAGAAATTAGGAGTTGGGGGATAATTCTTTAAATATAACACAGTTCATGTATTTTGGAAGCTATTTGAGTATTTGCATTTAGGTGGTCATAGTCTCATGTTGGTGAGCTGATGACGAAAGGTATAACTCCTTAACTATTAGGAGTTGGAGGATAATTCTTTGAATATATCTATTTAAGTGTTTGCTTAGTAGTTATGACATGTTGGTTAGCGGTAAGTGATTCTTTAAATAATATAGGCATGCTAAGGCTGTTACCTATAATCTTTGAAATTATTCATACTTGCTGATGATACAATGTATATCTCCTTGATAATGGGATAATTCTTTGAATATAACAACTGTCATACATTTTCGAGATCTATTTATTTAAGTGTTTGCTTAGTAGTTATGACATGTTGGTTAGCGGTAAGTGATTCTTTAAATAATATAGGCATGCTAAGGCTGTTACCTATAATCTTTGAAATTTTTCATACTTGCTGATGATACAATGTATATCTCCTTCATAATGGGATAATTCTTTGAATATTTAAGGTATCCAGTTCAGGTTTTCTGGCCTATTACAGTGCAGTACATTCTAATTATAAGTATTTAGAGCATACTAAATAACGATTTTACACTACTAAAAAGCAAAAAATTGGCTTGGCACCGACTTCTAAGAAATCTGTAGCGTACCTAGCCATAATATTTTATTTCAATGAATAAGGTAAAAGGTTTAAAGGTTTGTGTAGGAAATCCTAAGAAGTAGGAACTAAAATTATTCTTGACTTTTTAGTTTGGGCGAATTTTTGAAGGTGGTTTTATTTTTATTTTAAAATATTTTATATTTACACGGGAGTGCGTATCTTTTGTTCGTGTTTGTAGCCGATAGTTCATAGCTTAGTAGCTCGCGGTGAGACCGATGCCTTACCTAACCCACTTTGTCCTACCCAGTTCTAACCTAACCTAACGTACTTTGATACAGTAGTGACTTACTAATGAGATGGCAGTTCTAACCTAACCTAACGTACTTTGATATAGTAGTGACTTACTAATGAGATGGCAGTTCTAACCTTTTTTTTTTTTTTTTTTTTTATTTTTTTTTTTACGTGGGGAAATGCGTTACGCATACCACCCGGGCGCGGGGATGGACCCGGGTGGTTATGTGGGACTCCCAGGGCTAATGAGGCCCTGGTATACCCACTAAAACCCCACGGTTGCCGCCTCAAGGCTATAAAGCGAGGCTGCGGGAACGGCCAATGCATACTTCCGCGGCCTCGCTAGCGGCTGCCCGTTGCCGGACCCAGACTTAGATTTTCTTCCCTCTTCCTACGAACGCGTAACTTGCTGTCTCAGCACGCTGGCCACCCCGGGACCTTTATGTAGGTGGCAGATGTCCCCGTATCTACCACCCACTGGTACCCTTAAGGGGGAAGTCGGCGGTCATACGCTAGCCGCCTTCTCCCCACCCGCCTTCTCCCCACTTGGCAGTTCTAACCTAACCTAACCCACTTTGTCCTACCCAGTTCTAACTTAACCTAACGTACTTTGATATAGCAGTGACTTAATAATGAGATGGCAGTTCTAACCTAACCCACTTTGTCGTAGCAGTGAGTTCCTAATGAGATCGCAATTGTTCTAGTCTAACCTTACCCAGTTTGCCACAGCAATAATGAACGGTAGTCAAGATCGTTGTTCTAACCTAACCAACCAATCACCTCATCTTTTTCTTAACATTGTCTTATTACATATCGTTATAATAAGTATATGTACCAAACCCAATCTACCATAATAGATAATGCATTTCTGCCTAACGTAAAATATATGTATGTGAAGTACGTTTCGGAGAGTTGTATACACGGTGTTACGTCAGCATTCCGAAAGATTTTAATGCTGGATTCCTGACCATATTTAGAGTCTTTAATGTTATATAAAATTTCCTGGATTCGGCTTGGTTTCAGAGATAATCAACCTTTTTTCGAAATAAGTTTTTCGACGTAACTCGTCATTTAACTTCTTTTGAATTACAATGCTACCACAATGTGTTCTAATATTACCACACCTTTTGCCTGACAATCAAAAAATACGAATAGACTTGACGAAATAACCTGTACCTAAAAAAACAATTGAAATAAATAATTTAAACAAATTGTTGTTGTGATAAAAAGTACTGGAAATGTTAAAAAGTATTCAAATTTTTTTTGGTGGAATTGACATAAGGTCTCATAATATTTTGTGTTTATTTTGATGTCTAGAATGCATAGTTAAAACCTTTGGCAGTGCTCGCGTAACACCGTGTATAATTATGTACCTATGCCAAAAATATGGACATCCAATTTCTGCGAAATAACACATGACCTAAATAATAATATGCCAAAATAGTTTCTGGCAAAGTAATATTCTAAATATTCTTTACAAAAATTGATTATGCCAAGTCTCTTATAACATAAGCGTTTCGAAAAAAAAATGCCATGTAGAGGGAGCCCTAAACAGACAGAGAGACAGACAGACATACAAACAATGATTTTGAAACTTTACAAAATAAACACACCGTCAGGTGGGCATCAAGTCATGTGGTAATTCTTTATGTATGTCATAAGAAAAGTTATAGTAACTGTACATTGCAAGCACTGCACATCCCCCCGACAGCATTAAATATAATTGCTGTACCCACGATCACGCTGACTTAATACACTTATTTTAATTACTTTATTCGTTAACGTTTATACGTCTGTAGCTGATACTCTTCATGCGTTAGTTTACAGTAAATTATATCATAACATAACCATAGATCAGTGATTTTATTTATCACATCCACCATCAAGAATAGGGCAAGTGTTGGGCTCGTACGGTAACTTAAACTCAGATCACATCATCAGTCTATAATTAGTCCACTGCTGGACAAAGGCCTCTCGTATTAGGTACCTAAGCATACGGACGCATTAGGAAGTAAATACCCATAATCGCTACGCAGGGCAAGCTGTTGCCCATCATCCAATATTCAATAAATAATGGTCAGTGACACTTCGAATCCCTTATTTGACTATTAGGGCACCCAAGGGAAGAGTTGGGGTGGTAACAAATGTATTTCTATTGCCGTCACCACACGGCCACTCAACTTATACTCATTACATACCATTTTACAAGAATCAGTTGTGAAATTCAGACGGATGCAAAATAATATTTTCTGAATCAGAGTTCGCTTATTATAATAAGAATTGTTTCCCAGCGGAAATACTCTAGATCTTTAAGTTCAATGGGTTCAAACAAGTTTTAATTTCTTAACACGCCATGTGGACAGCACAAAAAATATTTTAACTACCTACCTATTTGCAGAAAGTACATTTTAAAATAAATATACAATAAAACCTTGCCTATCAATAATTATGTTTACACATAGGTAAGTAGGTGACTATCAAATTTGCTCAGTGTATTTTACAGGGATCTGTTACGAATTGAAACGGTCACATGTACAAAAATCATGCATTCAAACAAAGAAAAACAGGTGGGCAGGCAAATCGACAGGCAAACTATAACTTTCAGCCAGGCTATGAACAGGCACAGAGACGAACAGACAAACAGATCTTCTGATTTCATTAACGTGGAGGTTTATTTAGTTTTTAGGTCATGAAGACTTCAAATTTGAGAATTTAGGTATTCAGTTTAAATCAACGTTTTCTTCCGTATGGACCAACAGACACACAAACTTACTAGGAAGTGATACGTTGTTTCCTGTAGTTGATTTTTATACGTATATAATAATTATGTATGTATTATGAATTAAAAAAACGCACCAAGTGCGAGTCGGACTCCGTACCACTATCAATTTATCATAAAAAATACAGTTAAAACAACCTATCTCAAAAACTATAAGAGATACATCTTGTCTCTTTTTCGTTTATTAAATACGAGTATATGTATTTTACCATCTCTTTTACGCATTATGAATTATGAAGATAAGTGTTTGTCAACTATCAATAAATTGTAGGAAGAAAAGTGTCAACTATCAATAAATTGTAGAAGTATGGTGTGAAGTATTTATTTCGCTCATTTTGTTAGAGTATAACGTATCTTTACTTATATATCATTGGCGGTTCATACAACACAATCCTCACCAAATATCATTACTTCCGAGTATTCCATTTATTGTTTCCGAGTAAATTGGATGTGACAGACAGACACGGACAGAGACGGACATGACTTGACGAATATAAGGTTTTCGTTTTTTGCAATTTTGGCAACGGAACCCCAAAAACAGTTTGCTAAATTAGGAGATGGTTATGAATAAAGGGGTTATAATCTTCCAAATCACTACATAATATAAAACAAAGTCGCATTCTCTTGTCCCTATATCCCTATTGTATGCTTCAATCTTTACACCTACGCAACGGATTTCTATAGATATAGATAGAGTGATTTAAGAAGAGAAGGTTTTAGGTAGACTATAAAACTTAAAATTATTTGAATAAAATAGTCTGCAAGTATAAAACCTGATAGATTATCATTAGAGGTCCATAAGAGATTGCCTAATCTAAAATCAAAATGCCATGTTCATACCTACGTAACATACAGATTAATAAAATTAGGACTCCAACTATTCAATATGTATTTAAGTATTTGTATGTATCTATTCTATATATTACATATTTTGTAGTTTAGTTCTCACACAAGCCTTGATTGAGTTTATTGTGGGACTAGGTTGATATGTGTAAGATGGTCACATGCTAAATATATTTATTTGTTCATATACTAATCGTCCAATAATAAAGAAATATTTTTTTTAAAATTATGTTGTTATTATTCGAAACACGACAAAACATAGCTATATAAATATTTAATTATTTTTAGTGTTTCTTGTTATATCGGCAATATTTTAGGTAGGTACAATCAGCAGCAGATATTGCTTAACGAGTAGGGTGTTCACAATGATCTTAACACACACTAATAGTCGTGCATAGTTTATTTTGAAAACTCTGCCCGCTTAGCAATATCTGCTGCTGATTGTCCATCATCTGAGAAAATTTCAACTAATTATCCATTAGATACATATTGGTGATAGACAGACAGATGGACAGACAGTGAAGTATGAAGATGCCCAGGATTTTCTAAACGTATGCAGAAATAGGGTTTTAATTTATGTGTAGTTAAATTGCTGTACCAAATGTTATTAACACATGAGGTGATACCAGCGCAATACCAACTTTGTTACTAATAATTGCGGATAATTCCGTTTTTATTAAAATATCTTATATTTACGTGAAAATAAGTAAATAATATTGTTTCTATAAATTAAAGAATTAAAATTACCAATAAATAAGATATCTCAACGTCTGTTTTTAGAAAATAAGGATTTACTATTGTATGAACATTTCATTGTTGTGGCAATATTTTCGTAGATTCTTTGGCCTCGAACTCCAATTAGTGGTTTAGCTAAAACTTTAGTATTGCTTTGTAAGTCTAATGACAGTAAAGACTGTTGGAATATGTCAAGTGAAAAGTATATGGGTATTGTTATCTATTACATATTATAGATTGACAAGTTACACACCTATAACATACTGAATACTTTCGCTGTCCTGCAATATATGTGTACCTAGACATAGTTATTTAAGCTACAGTTAGTCTCTAATACGACGACATTAGGTTCATATGATATGAATTCCATAATGAATTATACAACTCTAAAAGTAGTAAACACTCACTGAGCATTAGTTGCACAAATAATTGGGGTTTGATTGGTGGAATCTGATGTTTCAGGCTCGTGAGTTTGGTCGGTCTTAATATCCCGCCAAGCTGATATCCTCCTGAAATAGTCACATTGGTGAATTTAATTTATTATACCTCCCTATCTGTTTCTTTTTATTGAAATTAATAATAACTGACAAAGTTCGTGTCGCAATTGGCAATAGAATAAAGGTAATAATATGTATATCTACTACAGAATCATTTGAATTCGACAAAGATTAGCTGGCAAATGTAAAATGTGAGAGTGTCATAAATATAGAAGAAAAAATGTTCTAACTACTTTAAAAGCGGCTCGGGTATTCCGTTAGGTTAGTTGTACTTATTAAATAGGTGTTTTAACTATTACGCTTCAAATTTTAAATTTTCGCTACGGCGAGATACTTACTATGTGGTGCCATGGTGAAGGAGTAACCCCGCTTCTACTCGACGCTTTTTCTTTTCCCCCCAGAACAACGGTGTTTTCGGTACTCATTTTTATTCGTTCTGCCCATCGTTGTGGGCATGTTTATGATATCGATTTTATCGAAACAAACACTTTTGCCTTGACTTGTGGAACAAAATTGCAAAATGTTGACTCATAGATGACATTGACTTTGCTGTGACAAATGAACAAAATATTTTATGACCACTTACCAAAAAGTATTTTACGCGTCCATTTAAATTAAAGTCGTCAGGCTCGGTAGCCGAGTTAGTTGTGACCCTATCTATGAAGCTGGAGGTTCCGGGTTCGAATCCCAGTGAAAGCATTATTTTGTGTATTTTTTTTATCACAAATATTTGTTCCTTGATCGTGGCTATCTATGTGTTTAAGTATCTGTATGTAGTTACATGATATGTATCATCGCTTATTTCTTATTGCCCACAACACAAGCCTTAATTTAAGCTTAAGATGTCCCGATATATTTATTTGTTTATTATTATTATTAATTTATAGCCACTTATTTTATTTATTACCTCTCAGATATTAATTAGTACCTATCATATTAATGTGCTCCTTTCTTCCAAACTGTTGTACAAGTTACGCTAAATGAGAATTAAAGTGAGCATCATAGTTAGATACAAAAGTAGCTACCTAACTACCTACTGGCTGTAATTCATAAAAAATACTGACCGATATATTGTATTTTGAGATCCGACCTGGCGAATCGAGGGATAAAATTTTACCGGATATTTTATTTGATAAAATAAAAACAATAACAACATACCTATTTTATGAATTACGCTTACTTTTAATAATCCATCTATTGACCGAATATATTACTAATTAGTGAGGTCATTTAACTAGCAGTTTTAAAGTGACATCTGTGATGGATATGGTTAAGCTTACCTTGTCATCTGCCTCCATGTCAGTTTTCATGGATAGTATTATTCACGCACATATACAAAGGCAAAGAGCGAAATTGTATCAATTTTCAAATTGATAATTCAGAAATACTATACCACTTTTTGGACTTTTTTTTACATACGCGCCATCTACGGGATACGTACAACTTACTATCAAGGTTCAAAATTACAAAAAGTCTACTAATTAACAGAGTTAATGTCGACAGTATGAAAATCTCACAGGGACATCCACCTTAACTACCCTTGCATCTAAATTAGCTGGCATCCGCGTTTGCCCCAAGGCCCAACAAGGCGAGTCCATTGGGTAAAACTGTCACTCTAAACTGTCGTAATAATCGAACCGGAGGGCCGCAGGCCCAACGGTCCGCTTTGAACTCCAATGAAGACCGAAAGCCAAGCTCCGCGTAAAGCCAACAGCCAAAAGCGGCCTTCAGAAGCGCGCCAGTAGCGGAGTCCAGCACTACCACACTAGGCGATGGTATAGTGTAAAAACGGTGATGGAATAGGTGCATCGAATCATACGGGATTGCGGGCGATATGATAGAAAGTGGGTAAGTGTTTATTCGTAGTTCAAAAATTTAATAGTTATTATTCCGACATACATTCGACAATGCATTATAGAAATACTATCAGGTAACGAATAGTCACGATTAATTATTGTTTGGTATAAGTTTACTGTAAACCGACACAGGGGCGAAACGTAAGTTCAATAGTACAAGGTTATCAAATACAGGGCCCGTGTCTGGAAGATTTTTTTATGCCGATTGGGGTCCTTATTGTAATGTATTTTAGGATGCCATTTATGAATCAGGTTAAGGACCAATCTAAAAAAATGGTAAGGACAACCTTATCACGTACATACAATAGATACAATTCGCTATACATGAAACCTACCGACACTAATGAAATCTTTAAAATAATTTATGATCTTAATAACAGTAATAATGCAACAAGCACGGATTATGACGCAGTTACAACTAAAGTAATAAAGCTGTAGCAAATATAGTATCTCCAGTGCTAAGCTTCATAGTTAATAAGTGTATAGAAGAAGGATCTTTCAATGATTCCCTCAAAGTTACAATTATCAAACCGCTCTTTAAAAAGGGAGAAAAGTTAGACATGAACTCATATAGACCAATCATTGTTAACAATATTTTTGAAAATGCGATTTACGTCCGTCTGTACAACTTCTTTGAGTTAAACAAAATTTTGTGCGATGAACAGAAAGGTTTCAGGAAAAATCTGTCTATTTTTTCTGCCATTTATAACTTCTTGCAAAAAATAATATATACTCGAGAATGGATGAAAACCGTCTAGTTTTTGTGGTCTACATTGATTTGACCAAGGCTTTTGACTATGTAGACCACAAAATACTGCTAGACAAAAATATACCTATATGGGGTAAGAGGTAATGTGTACAATTTGATAAAATCATACATCACCGGTCGATTTCAACGCACATGCATAACTAGAACATCACCCTGACTAAAATAGAATCAGAACATTTTCCGGTAATAATTTAGTTACGTTTGGAGTGCCTTAAGGAAGCATCTTGGGCCCCTTACTCTTTTTGGCATACTTTAATGACCTCCCTAGAGTTATTCCATATCCCACAGTTTGTATGCTGATAACTGCACTATTGTGCTGATTAATAAGAATGAATTTTCTGTTTCTTTAAAATCTTTAGTGCACTGGTTGGAAGACAACAATTTAAAAATTAATCTGCAAAGAACATCAATTATGAGTTTCAGTCAAATATTCGTACACTTTGTTTATGTTAAACAGGATCATAAACCGTGATGCTGTAATGTCTGCCTATCATGGCAATATATTTTCAGCCTTAAGGTACGGCATTATTTTCTGGGGCAACTCCAGCTATGCCACTGATGTTCATAAAGTTAGGTCAGAAACAGTGCCTAAGATCACTTTGTAAGCTTAGACACACTAACAGCAGTAAACCATATTTTAAGCTACTTAAACTACTAGCTGTTTTTGATTTGTACATTCTCCAAACAGCCCTTTTTGTTAAAATAAATATGCATTTATTCACGCGCATTACGTGGGCTCGAAACTATGACAAGATACTCGTACTTCCAGTACCCGGTAAATCGGCTCTTTTCCAAAAAAGTATTTTCGGAATGTCGAAAAAATCAGGGAATTTCCAATACAATGGGATATTAAATTTGTAAGTAAGTAAGTAAACTTGATGATCAAACGAACTTACCAAGTGAAGTTCGATCACAATTATGTGAGCAACTTCATTCGACGCGATTTAAGGTTTACATATTGTAGTAGCGCCCCACGCATCAGCCTTGCACGGTGTTTAAAGTTTTTTTTTTTTTTTTTATGTTAGCAACACTAAAAACATTCCCACTATCTTTCACCCCCTCTATCGGGGTTCCATAGTCGGCTCACTGACTGCCTCGTTCGAATCATTTTGTTTACAGTATTAATGTTGAGAATTTATTTCACTTTTTGTTATAAGTGGGTAGGGTGACGTTAGACAAAACTGTCCTTTAATATTGAGGGTGGGTTGTTATAAATCGCGTCGAATGAAGTTGCTCACATAATTGTGATCGAACTTCACTTGGTAAGTTCGTTTGATCATCAATTATATTTCACAACTTCATTCTTTGCGATTTAAGGTTTACATATTGTAGGATGTTCAGAGCACAAATGTGAATTAATTCTCAAACGCAGAGACGAAACGTAAAATAAACAGTAAAGGTACTCTCAGAACAGCAAATCTTTTATTAGGTAAGTTTAAAATAAACTAAAGAGTTTTAATTCTTATTTTGATTTAGGTATTTAACATTATGCTAATCATGGTTATTATAAAATTTATGAATTATTTTTATTTTACAGGCTTTTTGACGATGACGACAAATATCTTAGCAAATTGATAGCAATCATCTACAATTTCATTATTATGAAACTAGGCAAAAATAAAAGAAAAAATCGCTTCAACTGGCAATTTTGCGTATGATGTCTACACTGACAACGAACTTGTTGGCTATACCAACATAGAAGTGGCAGAATGCCTAGTGCTATACTGTGCAGTGAACATAATATGTGTTGATACCACTATTGTGAAATCCAGCGACTCAATATTTGCGATGAGTCTTTGGCATATGTTTTTTTTTTTTTTTTGTAACTGATAAATAAAGTGTCTATGTTGAAACCGCAAAGTGAATTAGTTATTATTTTAGTACGTCTGTATACATTGAGATGACAAAGTTCTGGTTTCTCGTTAAAAAATGGAAGTTAATATCGGTTGTGTACAATTCCGCCGAGAATTTTTATTATAAATTTCGGAAGTAGTTGTACTTCTGTGCGTGTGTGTCAATATTTTGTGTTCGGATCAATATAAAGATTTGTACGCAGTGTGCGGTAGCCAGGGCCAATAAAATAAGTGTTTCTAGATCTTCATTAGGCCATTTACGTGTCAAAAAATTTAGCATCTCGCTAGAATCTGTTTTTTCCAATAATGACAGCGCATATCTATATGTCAGAAGGACAGCCGAGAAACGGGGGGCGAATATTTTAATTCCTAGCTACTGATCGTATCTACTTACAAAGGTGTATACTATGCATGGACGCACATAATTAAACACAAGGTAAATTACAATCTTTTATTATACTGGTTCACAAATGATAAACCTCTGTCGTGAGAAGAACCAGCAAGAAACTCAGACGGTCTTACATTTTCCAAACTTTAAATAATCACAACAAGTACACACTTAAAACAAGACTATTTACAACACTATAAACTATACTGATAGAAAACGACTGGAGAGTTATAAGCTTGCGTCCATGCATCATTTACTCAACCCTGGAATGCTTTATTCCAACTCTAAATCAAGAATGAATCCCTGTACACTGCGCTAGTGACCTTTTATAATGTCAGCTCCAAACTACCTGCTTCATAGGCGGGTAGATATCAACATGACGTTTAATGTCTACCTGCATGGACCAAGCAAAGAACATCTCAAGCAAAACATTGCTTATCGTTTTCTAGGTTTTATAACTCTTAACAAATTAAATGTAAACATTGCAAATAAGACTATTCTTATTGTAAATAAGACTATTCAGACGTTCGACGACTCGACGTGTCGTACACGTCTGCGCCAACTGAAGCATGTCTCCGACACGGCCATACTGACAAGATAAGCGTCCTCGCTTGTATCTGAAACAAACACGTACACCAGTAGTCTTTGTTACCACTCGGTCACTCCTGACCAAATTATCTGTCTACATAAAATCATCTCAAGTCAAGAAAAATAATTTTAATCTTTGCAACTGAATTTAGGATCACTTATGGTCAATTAATTACCACCAATTTCAAATCTAGAGCAAACAAGTATGATCTGGCTTTCGTAGCCACATTTTACGTAAAACATTACAGAAAACTTTCGGAAGAATATAATCTCATTAGTGACCGTTGTCTATCACATAACCACATACATTACGCGCATCTCTAAGGGATCGCCGATTCAACCCTATGACACTACGGTCCCTAAAACGCGATCTCCGCCAGAGCCTGTTGCGCACTGCGTACCCACGGACTACTCACAGGCAGACGCATTGGGTTACGGCTACGATCAAGCCTCTGGTACGGTCGACCCATTCTGACCCCAATCCATAACGGGATAGAAATGAGTACTGTTACATATTACGAAATCACATTTGAAAAAATTTCACACACAATCATTTCACACTTCTCTTCTATAACCTGCTAGAGGATCGTAGGAACATCTTACAATCGTCAACATGACTCTATACACATCCACTACTTTAGCAAGGTACGCAGGTATACCACCAACAGTTATCAGAAATACTGTAAGCAAACTCATTGCCCATGACCTCAGCAATGTACACAGAAAAACAATCTACAGTCATCAACATGTCACAAAACACCCGCTATCCGAGTAAAGTACACGGACACATCTATAACCGTCAGCGCGGTCACTGACTGACCTGAGTTTAACTGACTGACCTGAGTAAGTAAAGTTTGCAAGAACACTATAACTCTCAACAACATTGTTGGCAAGCTCATCATCCACGACCTTAGCAAGGTACGCAGGAATACCATCTACAGTCACCATTAATACTGTAGGAACACTTCATCTACGACCTCAGCGAGGTACGCAGGAATACCATCTACAGTCACCATAATACTGTAGGCACACTTCATCCACGACCTCAGCTAGGTACGCAGGAACACTGTCTACAATCATCACATGATTGTACGAAAACCATCCACAGTCACCAAACTGACTGTGGGCATACTCTGAAGCCAACTTATTACTTTGCCCAACATACGATTTACAACATTCGTCATCACGTTTGGGATTTTGACAAAACAATGTCAAAAATCATGCCAGTCTTTAGGCAATTAACACCCCGGCTCATTTTTACCCCCAGAACGTAACGGTATACCAAAAATTCACATCTATCATCACGTCATCAAATATCACTCAGTTACATTTCTTGAAAACCAAGTTCACTTTTACCAATTAAAAGTCAAAATTATTTAAACTAAAGAGTCAATCCCTCGACTCAAACAAAAACGTAAGTTACTCAACCAGGTTACACCATAACCATGCACCTGATTTAATTTTTGTCCATGGGCTTGGTAGGATCCAATAACCTATCAGAAGTTAACCATTTCAGCCGCGGAAGTGCTACTCCTCGCAAAGAGTATACTGCACATAAAAAGCAGTCCACGTGCACGTTGTCCATGCTCCGGAACTTCTGATGCGATTATTAGATCACGCTCAATCCATCGAACTTGCTCTCAGTCCATTGAAAGCTCAAATGACATAAGAACTCATTAAATTTAACAATTACCCTTTTCGCATTTAAAGTAGTTAATAGAAAATTAAATGCCGTAATTCAGTATCATATTTTCTTCAGGTACTCATTTAATCAGCTAAGAGAATTAAAATCAACTTCATTAACATCTGAAACAGACTAGCCAGTCTATCTATGTACTTACTACTTTACTAGCTAGTAACTGACATAGTTCTACAATAGTAAAAATGAAACACTTCAGTTCAACACAACAACAAATGGGTTGCAGTACTCACAGCAGTTACAATACTCCAGATGCTACACCGAGCAATAGAGTCTTAACAACCACCTCCATGGCTGTCGGACAATCAAAATGCATTGACCACTTACACCATTGAACCAAACGCACGCCACTCACAGTCGTGGCCGTACTGAGACGGAAAAATAGATCCGATTTTACACCTACGACTACGAATGATAAATGGTGTATGTAGTCCGAGAAAACTGAACCCAACAAAAATGTAAATAGTTTCATTCCACGATTGCAAACTATACGATTGCAAACTATAATGACTAATTCTAGTACCCACCATTTTAATTGAACTAGGTAGTCAAACTGAAACTATTGACGGTCCAAATAATAAGAAATGATTATCATCATCATCACCATAACCACCATCATCATCACAATAACCATCATCATCATAACCACCATCATGATCATAAACACGATCGTCATAACCACCATCATCATCATAACCACAATCATCATCATAACCACCATCATCATCATAACCACCATCTTTATCATCGTCACAACCATCATCATCACCATCATCATCATCATCATCATCATCACCACCATCATCATCATCATCATCATCATCACCACCATCATCATCATCACCATCATCATCATCACCATCATCATCATCATCACCATCATCATCATCATCACCATAATCATCATCATCACCATCCTATATCAGAAATTGTTAAAATAGATCTCAATGCGTTTAATAAAACTTTAAAGTCTTTAATAAACTTGCGTAACCTTACGTTATCGCTGTCTAATTTAGTTTTAATGTTGCATTTCTTGCTCAAGTTTTAACTCTATAGAATCGAAAGGGTAGAAGCCCTCGATGACTCAACAACATTAGCTCAGGGCTCAAATAGCTCAACAAAATGTGAACTCCTCACCGGATTGACAACGTGTCTACACCACGCGCTGCACCACGTGTTCACGGTAGGCAGCAGCGACACCAGTCATCAGCCTCTGGCACGCCGTCGGGACATGATGACAGCAATAACTTGCAGGCCGGCAGCTCGCTCCAATTCACCATGTTGAACTGTAATCATCAAATTGTACGGTATCAGTTTTATGACAGATATTTTGCACGCGAGCTCTCAACTTAACCTGATCACAAAAATAAAAAGTTGAGGTTAGGGTATTGGTATCTTTTTAACTTTGTATTAAAATAATAATGGGCTTCACTTTATTACAACCAAGTTAATCTCGCAGATAATAAAACTTTTTTTGAGAACATAAAAACTTCACGCTAAAAATAGAAATGTCAAACTGCCATTTCTTTAAATTACTGCTTCGAATTTTGCATTAAAACAATTGGAACGAAACCTGTCCTTTTATTTCCATTGCTCAAAAAGTAACTCCTGAAGAGCTGGAGTTTTCATTCTTCTTCATTTCCTGGACATTTCGTAAGAATTTGTGGTAGTTTCATCACAACAGCATAGTCATCCTGAACAGAACTTCTGGCTACTATAAACGTGTTGTTCTTGAAATTGTAACATTCTGAGCTCGTTTCATCGCCACAACATAGTCTTCAGTGTCATCACGAACGAAATCATCACGAAACATTCTGTAACATAAATTTCATACGCATAGAAAACTTAAAAAAACAGGCTATAAGAATCTCTAATCAATTTTTGGTAGACCACAAAATAAAACCACGGGTTACCAGCAGCCCGTATTTCAGAACTGGTAGTATTTCAAAAGTCAGAAAAGTAACAAGTATGAGCCATGATATTCTTTGAAATTATTCAAATTACTGTTTTTTTTTTTTGTGAAGTGGGTGAGATACCTACCCACACGTATTGCAACAATAGAAATTCCATAAAAAAACTAACTTGATATCTCAAATTACGTCTCGAAACAGACTTTGCTTCAAAAGATACGAGTGGTTTACACCTTACACCAAATAAAAAGAAACGATAGTTCAACCTTACCGACTGTCGATGATTTAAAACCTCACTCTTTACGTGTGGTACATTTACCATCACCACTTATTGTAGGCGATTAGTCAACATCCCGCTTTCTGATGTCAGAAGGACAGCCGAGAAACGGGGGGCGAATATTTTAATTCCTAGCTACTGATCGTATCTACTTACAAAGGTGTATACTATGCATGGACGCACATAATTAAACACAAGGTAAATTACAATCTTTTATTATACTGGTTCACAAATGATAAACCTCTGTCGTGAGAAGAACCAGCAAGAAACTCAGACGGTCTTACATTTTCCAAACTTTAAATAATCACAACAAGTACACACTTAAAACAAGACTATTTACAACACTATAAACTATACTGATAGAAAACGACTGGAGAGTTATAAGCTTGCGTCCATGCATCATTTACTCAACCCTGGAATGCTTTATTCCAACTCTAAATCAAGAATGAATCCCTGTACACTGCGCTAGTGACCTTTTATAATGTCAGCTCCAAACTACCTGCTTCATAGGCGGGTAGATATCAACATGACGTTTAATGTCTACCTGCATGGACCAAGCAAAGAACATCTCAAGCAAAACATTGCTTATCGTTTTCTAGGTTTTATAACTCTTAACAAATTAAATGTAAACATTGCAAATAAGACTATTCTTATTGTAAATAAGACTATTCAGACGTTCGACGACTCGACGTGTCGTACACGTCTGCGCCAACTGAAGCATGTCTCCGACATATAATTATTAATAGTTCCATATTTGAATCAAATATTTGGATGGAGTTGTATGGATTCTGAAACCAATAACTTTTCAAAGAATGGAAGCCAGGGTTGTGTTGGCCAATGCATTTTTAAAATGAAGTCTGTTAATTAAAGCAAATGAAGGAAATGCATAAAAAGTTTTCAGTTTCTGCTGAAAAAGCGTTACTTTATTATTATATTTTTATTGTAAAAGCGTATTTGAGGCAATATTGTTTTTAATCGGCTTGCAAATAAATCTACTTCCGGTTCAACAAGTATTTGTTTTATTTGTTTATAGGCATAATTTCCTAACTCCCATCCAGTCGCTAAATTATCTACGAGATAATTGATCAGCGTGTATATTTTTCTTAGTGTTTATGTATGAAGCAAAAAACATAATTTCACAATTGTATATATTGTGGACAAAAACATTTTTAAGCCAAAAACGCTACTTTTAATTTCAAATTATTAATGTGACATCTTAGTTCCGTATCTTTCCAATAACAGTGTGCTTCTTTACCAACGTTGAAAGCTCCCCAGCCAGTAGTGGAAGCATTAGAAAATAATTATTATTGCTTGAATCTGATTTTAACCTGAAGGGATTAAATTTTAGTTATGTCCACCACATTTGCAGAGGTACGAAGACTAATTAATTTTGCGATATTCCGTAATTTATACTTTATTAACTTCTGACGACGGGACGGTAGTCTTAATTGCATATATGTTTCGAATTGAATATAAATAACAAGATATAAATAACTCTTTGCATCCAAGGTATTCATAAACTAGTTTTAGAATCCTTGTAAATATGTACGGTGATCATGATTAAACCATCGCTAAACAATTAAATTCATATAAAATATCTAACATAAATTGGAGATAATATTTTCCGTGTGGTTCGTAAATGGGTATTAAATAATACGCATCTTATAAGTCTATTGGAGACACATGTAACAATTATTTTTTATTAATTTTGAAGCTGTGTGGTAATCTTCCATTTGAAAATGTGGTGGTTTTTACAAATGTATTCATACATTTTAAATTTAATATATCAATATTATTAACAGTAAGGGTACAATGTCACATCTGTTAGCATATTTTAGTAAGTATTAAATACGTGTAACAGAAGATCCAGCAAGGAATTTGTTGGTGTGATGGCGTGGATTTAACACTTTGAGCGCGGGGACCTCTCGAGGGGAGTTCTCTGTGGGAGGTCAATTTTTGCTACAAAGCGGAAAAAATCACGGGATTGGCTATGAGCGTAGCGCGTAGCACTCGTCCGCAATGAAATTGTTAACAGTTTATTAATAGACATTTTGTAATCAAGTTTTTCTTGTTCATATTTAGATTATTAGGTAGAAATAGGAGGTGATAATGATAAAATAGATATTTCTTGACCCTCCATGATAAAATAACGGGATCACTAGTTGACCAGGACCCTGATTTCTGACCAGGAGCGAGAGGAGTGCAGCAGACGTCCAGTGTATTGTACCTCGTGTGTTATTGTTTCTGCTCGTATATACGAGGCGTGCGCACGCGCTCGCGGCCCCTGCGGTAGCGGGCGCTGTAGCTGGCGGCGGGCGACGGCGCCGGCGCGGGCAGCGCTGCGGCACGATGGCGCCCTGCATCCGGCGAGGGATATGTCGTGTTCCGATGCAGAGTGTTGTAGTTTACATGACCTCTCTGACGGCGGTGTCTATTCTTCATGATGAAATTTTCTTTATTAAATAAATTATACAGTTAATGTGTATCTTTCTTTTAAATGTATTAACGGTCTACGCTTTAGCTTATTAGACACGTTTTTGCCGAACAAAAATTTGTCTCGCTCTGCATTATTTACAGTAACTTATCCTTTAAATTTGCATTTATTGCAGAAATGCCAAAATTCCTTCTCGTTTTTGTCTGTGTAAAATGAGAATCGCATAGAACACGACATGCGTCGCTTATAGGTTTTAGAAGGGGTATGACTAGAAGGTGGCAATTGGCCATATATGACCTTCTTCAGCTAGTTTGTCCAGTCAATTGACGATTTCCTCGTCCAATTTTATTTCCTCGAGCGAGAACGGTGTGCATTCAGTGGGTACATTCTGGTGCCGATGACCGGTTGAAAAGATGTCGTGCGTACAGAATCTGGGCTGGGCTGTGCTGATGGTGCTCGTGTGATGATCCCAAAATTGGAGATACAGGCGTACATAGCTAAATTGTTAGCTAGTTTGGCGTAACAGTACCTTTGTATGGTTACCCTTTAAACGTGACAGTAATAGCCCCATTTGGCACTACGCATACGATTAAGTTTTCCTTTTGTTTCTATTCTTAGCATCAAATAGACATTTTTCATTTCATTTCATCAGCGTTGTAGAAACTGGACCTTGCTGAAATTCAGCGGTAGCTACATATTCGGACAGTATCTGCCCGATTTGGCAGTAACGCATCAGTGTTGCAGAAACTCTGCGTTGCCGAAACTGGGCCTTGCGTTGTAGAAAACTGCGTAGTAGAAATTCAGCGTCAGCTATTGTTAGCTAGCTTGGTGTAACAGTACCTTTCTATGGTTACTGGTTTAGTCTTAAAACATGAGTAGCATGACAGTATCTGCCCGGTTTGGCAGTAACGTATCAGCGTTGCAGAAAACTCTGCGTTGCAGAAACTCGGCCTTGCGTTGTAGAAATTCAGCATCAGCTATTGTTAGCTAGCTTGGCGTAACAGTACCTTTGTATGGTTACTGGTTACCCTTTAAGCATGACAGTATCTGCCCTGGTAGCAGTAACGTATCAGCATGGCAGAAACTCTGCGTTGTAAATATTCTGCGTTGCTGAAACTCGGCGTTACAGAAACTCGGCGTTGTTAGAAACTCGACGTTGTTAGAAACTCGACGTTGAAGAAAACTCGACGTTGAAGAAAACTCGACGTTGAAGAAAACTCGGTGGCGTTGCATATATTCGGCGTTAGCTATTGTTAGCTAGCTTGGCGTAACAGTACCTTTGGGCTACTTGTTACCCTTTATGCATGACAGTATCTGCCCTGTTAGCAGTAACGTATCAGCGTTGTAAATATTCTGCGTTGCAGAAACTCGGCGTTGCAGAAACTCGGCGTTGCAGAAACTCGACGTTGAAGAAAACTCGACGTTGAAGAAAACTCGGCGTTGAAGAAAACTCGGCGTTGCATATATTCGGCGTTAGCTATTGTTGGCTAGCTTGGCGTAACAGTACCTTTGGGCTACTTGTTACCCTTTAAGCATGACAGTATCTGCCCTGTTAGCAGTAACGTATCAGCGTTGTAAATATTCTGCGTTGCAGAAAACTCGACGTTGAAGACTTTAAGCATGACAGTATCTGCCCTGTTAGCAGTAACGTATCAGCATTGTAAATATTCTGCGTTGCAGAAAACACGACGTTGAAGACTTTAAGCATGACAGTATCTGCCCTGTTAGCAGTAACGTATCAGCATTGTAAATATTCTGCGTTGCAGAAAACTCGACGTTGGAGACTTTAAGCATGACAGTATCTGCCCTGTTAGCAGTAACGTATCAGCGTTGCAGAAACTCTGCGTTGTAAAAACTCGGCGTTGAAGATAACTCAGCGTTGAAGATAACTCGGCGTTGAAGAAAATTCGGCGTGTTGCTTGACGTGCGAAGGCTTGAGCACGGAAACGTTGAATGATTCGAACGAGGCAGTCAGTGAGCCGACTATGGAACCCCGATAGAGGGGGTGAAAGATAGTGGGAATGTTTTTAGTGTTGCTAACATAAAAAAAAAAAAAAAAACTTTAAACACCGTGCAAGGCTGATGCGTGGGGCGCTACTACAATATGTAAACCTTAAATCGCAAAGAATGAAGTTCTGAAATATAAACTTAATTGTACACGCAAAACATATAAATCACAATTGTAACAAAATAATAGCAATGTACAAAGGCGAACTTATCCCTGCAAGGGATCTCTTCCAGTTAACCTTTGAGCAATTGAGAGGAAAAGTATTCCACTTATATTCGTATATTCGTTATTATTCGTATTTGATTCCACTTATCCTGTATACATTTAAAAAATATATTCGATAATAGCAGGCTTATAGTATTTTCTATGAAATTTTACACTCGACCCGTATTATTTGGCCGAGAGTATATTTTGACGGTTTTTATTGGACATGACACTCGCATCAGACGCACATTTACGCATCTAAGTACCGGGTGTGTCATAGTTTGATGATGATGACTTGTGTCGCGAAAAAATGTTCAACATCATTAACTTTCTATAGACATTCAATAATTAAAATTCATAGTCGTTATTTACTTCATTATTTACTGATAGCCATCATCGAAACACTGAAATACACTGATATATTTGCGACACCAAATCAGTAGAAAATTTTACCCCGACACGCGTTTCAGACTTTTAGTACCTAAATAAAATGAATTAATCTTATAGCAATAAATCTACCATAATCATTTATTGTGGTCGTTTGATGTCTATGGAAATAAAAACTAAAGGCAATGAGTATGACCTATCGCGTTTCTTCGCTGTTGGCGGGCTTAGCGTGTTTAGCGTTTGCCATCCAAGCCGGCAAAGAACGGGTAAGAAATTCCCCCTCAGATTATACGTATAGTTACAGGTAGCAAGACGAACTTTCAACTCAATAACAATTTCTGTAGTTCCAAAATCAAACTAGTAAAATAAAGAATTATCTTGAAACATCTCACACAAATCGACCTAGTTCGACGGTAATCTCGGATTAAAAACCCGGAACCTCCAGCTTCATAGGCAGGGTCACTATATACCAACTAGGCTACAAATACTGTCAAATTGACGGAATGCTCACAATTTTTCTGCATTTTTACTTGATAATGATAATTTATTAGAATGAGAAGGTAGAACGCCCCAACAAAAGTTTAAGGTTTGAGAGGGAGTTTTTGAGCCACTGTTTTTGTGTCATAACTAGGGTTACGATTATGGTGGTATTGATTAAACAGGGAGCAGTAAAGTCAATGACACAAATGTTTTGTACTAGAATAAATGATTAACTTATACCATAATAATAATAGACTAAAATTATTATATCTAAAGTCAGAGAACGTCTACGATATGTACAAAGTACACAATTAAAAGCTATTGGTAACATAAATCATTAAAACAGCATAAAACCCAACGTAAATTATCAAATTAAAACGAAATACACGAAAGCAATAATATAAAACTAAAAGAAATGTAGTAACCTATAAAATTAAAACTAAATTAAATGTAAAATGCCCCGCGGCATGGTGCGATTGAATCCCGCATACAGTAATCTACATTTGTTGTATTTTTAAGGTATACCGTCTCAAATTCGAACCGTTTTCTGAAATCGTCTTTTGTTAAATATAATTTTACATAGGTAGGTTATGTGAATGCTTTCATAGTGATAATAAGCATTATTTTCTATATGCGGTAATCAATTTTGACCAAATTAAATTCCGCTTACGTTAATGTAATTTTATTAATTATTTTAAGGTATACTTTCTCGAATTCGAACACATAAACGCAACTTACTGGAATCCCAAATACATTCCTTATATTAACGTGAGTGCCCGCCGCTACAGTCGACAAGACCCTACACACTATGTGAACGCGCACTTTGAAACTTTAGTGCCTCTAGGACACAATGTATCTGTAAGTACTTAGTGATAGTAAAAAAAAATATCATCGCAGTGCACTGCTGTATATTGGCTCTCCCATTTTCACGCCACCGTTTTCGATCTTCTGTTGCTCACATCCACCTTCTGTCAGCCATCCTGCGCAAACCGTCACTCCACCTTACCTGAGGGCGTCCTACACTACGCTTGCCGAAACTTGAAGATTTTTTTTTATGATCCAACACGCAGAAGCTTACCTTATGGGGTCGCGTTATTATTAGTATTTTTTAACCATACTCAGTAATTATGGTGACAGTGTAAGATGCGTTTGCGCTATCTAGGGTTAAGCAACTAACCCGAGAGTAACGGTTAAAAGTGCAGCGAATATAATTCACAGCATTAGCAGTTTAGTTTATAAAAAATATTGGTTTAGATTGTTGCGATTTATTTTCATAATTTCAAAGCCTTTGAACAGACACCTTTTCCCTCTTAGCAGGGAAGAAAAGATCCATATTCGAATAGGTGGTGTGAAAAATAAAAAAAATATTGAACTAAATTGTATTCGGTTGTATTATCTCTTTGGTTACCTATTTAAATATTTAGTGCCTAGCTGTTATGGGCCTCTACTCGCATAACAGTCAATGTTGCTTAGTGAAGGAGGGCCGACCTGAAAACCAGCGTTGTGTAGTCGTCTGTTTATTCGGTTTGACTGACACAACATTATGTGTCCGCTCCTTTGTCATATTCAACGTATAAGTAGGTTAGGTATAATGTACATTCTTATTATTACTCTTAGAGTTCTGTTCACAAAGAGTAGGATCGGAAATTAATACCTGGAGTTTACTGCCCCTGCCAGACGGACGTCTGTTTTTCATCAAACAGAAGATGTATTTCTGGCTTCTGCTGTCAGTTTAGCAAAAAAGAAGAATAAAACATTAGAAACAACTGGAGTGAGGGGAGCTTCCACGCAGTATCTTTGTTTGTTTACTGTTTTTCAGCAATTATCGTTTTTTTTTATCATCAACCTACTCGTATGTCTATCCACTCACTTGCTTTGACTTTTGCGATAGACTTTATGTCTATGTAAAATAGGAGTGATGACATGTAACAAAAGCTACACGAAGCAAGTGAGTGGCTATACTAGTATTTAAACACTAAACTTTTATCGTCAAAGAAAATGAGCTGCTTTTTTTTCACAGATTGACTGGCATGCGTCCGAATTTTTGAGCAACGAGTATCGTAACAGTTTCGTGCGTATGCAGGATGTAGATCTGTGTGGTGTACTGTTCACAGACAAAGTAATTGGCCCTTATTTCTTGGAGGCACTGCATCCTTCCTTGAGAAAATGTCCGTTTCCGAAGGTAACGTTGCTTTTCAAGTAGGGTCTTAAAATATACTTGTATATTTTTTTTAAATTATCAAAATGGAAATATGTTTGGGATTAATGTCGCTTGCAATAATGAATAAATGCCGAGGTATCAACTAAATACTGGCGTGTAATAGTACATTACTACCGAGGCCGGGAAGTGACTGGTTGCCGGCCGAATATATGTAGACGGCCGAGCGAAGCGAGGCCGGATAGTATTCGGACGGCAACCCGTCACTTCATGGCCGAGGTATGTATAATGCTTTTCTCAAACATGCAATGAAATGAAACAAAAAAATGTATCTTCTTTCTAAGAAATTATAAGTCAACCTACATAACTAAGTCTTTGAAACACAACAAAAGTCAAATACGACACCGACACCTCATTTTTTTTTTAAGATTGACCTGTTTGAAAGTTGCTCATTTTTAATTTAAAAAAGCGGTATTAGACGACGCGGTCGGTTGGGTCCAATTAATCGCATGCAGCGACGGATCGCGCCGTATAATACTGCTTTTTAAATATTATTTTGAGTAGTTATTGTACATTTATTTTAAATGATATAATTTAATTACCTAATTATAACTGCAAAACTTTGCCAATCATTTTTTTTATACTAATATTACTTACAGATAATTATTGGCCAAAAGCCAAGATGCTAGGTCACAACCCTATGTCAAATGAAAATTAAAAAAGAGGTACTTGCCGGCCTAGGCCGGCAACGAGGTACTTCCCGGCCACTTCTTAGGCACGTAACTACAACATTTCATTGCATGTTTGAGAAATACTTATTTAACTGCTTTATTTGTTTTAGGCTGTGTATCACGTGAACAATATATCTGTTCCAAACTTACCACTTTTAGCCACCTTTCCCTTTAACCCTTATTAGGACAGAGAATTATTTTTCTGCAACTGAGAAACAGAGGTCAATTTATAAATAAGTTTGGCACCTGGATTCAGAAAATGTATGTGAAAAGTGGAGGGGGTAAGTGGAAGGGGGTGATTTTGGGTGGGAAATTATTTCCCCTTGTTCAATGAAGACTAAGAAAAAAATGGCATTAGAATTACAGATTTTTTTGTTTTATTGCAGTTTTTTGAATGATTTTTAATATTTCGGTTAAAAAAAATGCGAATTGATTTGTGCTAAATCATCAATTCATCACCGTCGAAGTCAGTTACTCCAAACATTTGATCTAAACGCATTATCTATCATGATGTCATCATCGGGATTACTTAGGTAAGTTTCTGATAGACCATCGCCGTAAAATTCGTCATCGTCAGAATCAATATCATCTGATCATCATCATCATCATCATCAGCCAATTGACGTCCACTGCTGGACATAGGCCTCCCCCAGAGAGTTCCACAAAGATCGGTCGTGAGCTGTCCGCATCCATTGGACACCCGCAACCTTTACCAGGTCGTCGCTCCATCTTGTGGGGGGCCTTCCCACGCTGCGCCGTCCAGTGCGTGGTCGCCACTCGAGAACACGCCGACCCCACCGGTCATCGGTCCTCCGGGCAATATGGCCAGCCCACTGCCACTTCAACCTGGTGATTCTTCGGGCTTTGTCAGTCACTTTCGTTCTTCTGCGGATCTCGTCATTCCTGATGCGATCTCGCAGAGAAACCCCGAGCATTGTCCTCTCCATCGCTCGTTGAGTGACTCTGAGCCTCCTAATTAGTCCCATAGTGAACGACCACGTTTCAGATCCGTAAGTAATCACTGGCAACACACACTGGTCGAAGAATTTCGACTTGAGACACTGCGGTATATTGGACGAGAAGATATTGCGTAGTCTCCCGAACGCCGCCCAACCAAGTCTGATTCGACGATTGATCTCCTTTTCGAAATTGGACTTACCCAGCTGGACTGTTTGTCCCAGGTATACATATTTGTCAACAACTTCGAGTGTAGAGTTTCTAACTTTCACTGGAGTTGATATCACATTGACGTTCGACATGATCTTCGTTTTGTCCATGTTCATCTTAAGACGAATATCTTCAAAGACTACTGAGATCATCGAGCATAGTACTTAAGTCCTCCATGGTCTCAGCCATGACTACTATATCGTCGGCAAACCGAAGGTGAGTGATGTACTCACCATTGATCTAAATGCCAAATCCCCTCCAGTCCAGAACCTTGAAAACATCTTCCAGTGCAGCGGTGAATAATTTAGGAGAGATAACATCTCCTTGTCTTACTCCCCGCTGCAATGGAATTGGTTTCGAGTTCCAGTCCTGGAGGCGAACTGACATATCGACGTTCTCGTACAGGCAGTTCAGCACTTCAATGTACCGGTAGTCTACTTGGCACTGCTGGAGAGACTGTAGTACAGCCCACGTCTCCATCGTATCAAAGGCTTTTTCGTAGTCCACAAACGCTAAGCAGAGGGGCAAGTTATACTCCTCGGTCTTCTGTATAACTTGACGGAGCGTGTGTATGTGGTCTACGGTGCTGAAGCCTTTTCTGAAACCGGCTTGTTGAGGAGGCTAGAAGTCGTCGAGCCTGCGTGTGAGACGGTTTGTGATTATGGCAAAACTCCCCCTAAAATATGATGAGTACAATCAAAAAATGGCCCCGAGGTACCGGCGACTCAGTGCTCTGGCTTTGGTAGCGGTCAGGGCACTAGCGGAGTCAGGGGTGCGAAGAATCATCTGATAAGACTGATAAATTGTAAAAATGGTCTACTACATCTTCTATCTCCTTCCTACGGAATATTTTCTTAGGTGGTGCTATTTTGTAGTGAATTTAAAAGGGATATAAAACAATAATAAGAACATCAGGATAACGTACAAATCACAAATCAATAACCTATATGCGTGGTAAAAAAATAAAAACGGGTACTGATTGAGTACATCTGAGTTAAAAAAAAAAACGTTAATTTTATTGAAATTCGTATTATAACAATAATTTGTTTGATATTTTCGAAAACGTATTATATGACCACTTTTGCAATCATTTTTTTAATGCCATGAATGAACAAAGGGAATTATTTTCCCACTTGGACGTTTAACTTCAAAGGACAATTTATTAGGAAAATCAATAGTTTGAAACAGTTTTTTATATTTGTAATAACAACTAATACATTATATTTTATGAAACTGGCAGCAAAAACTTCTTACCAGATTTTTTTTTCTGAAATCCAAGCACACTTCGCCGACAAACACCGTTTTTTACAATTTTTCACTATCTTTGACTTTGACATTGACAGTTGTTGACATAATGAAGATTGAGTGAAAAGTGTTGCCAATAAAATAAATCGAATGTTAACCAGAAGTAAGGAAACACATAGTAAACTTTATAAAGTGTTGCTGTGTAAAAAAATACTCGGTCGTAATACGAATAGACGAAGTGGGAAATAATATCCCCTTGTACTAATAAGGGTTAAAAAGGGACGTTTGTACATCAATTGGACTGTCATCCACCCTACTGGAAATAAAGAAAGACTGGCAAGTATGCATGTCAATGCAGAGATCAAATCAAAATTTATAAAATCTTGATTACCTACATAATATACATATTACTGAAATCCTGTGTATTATTTTTATTGTATCTTGCTACCAACGATCTGACTCCGACTTGATTCGATGTTGAAATATATATATGTATGTTATACCCTGACACCGTCCTATCTTCAACGAACTAAACGTTTAAGGCGGGCACTGCAGCTCAAAATGTCGAATTTTTAAAACGTAGCTATTAATATAAGGACCTTGGCAAAGGGTAGGATTTTGTACCGTTTGGCATAGAAATTTGAGATCGCGAAACGTCTGGTTGACGTAACTAAAGACCAAAAACCTGGCGGCTTCCTCGCACAACGCATCAATATTGAGAAACGGCGAGGAAATGCCGCCAGCATCCTCGGTACAATGCTACAAGGGCCAATCTTAGATATAGGTTAGTTTAGTTAGATTTCATTTACTTACGTGTATAAGTTGTACCTAGAGTTGTTACAGGGTAGTCCAAAATAGGCATTAAAACTAAAAAAACTCTCTTTTTAATAATTGATATTTAATTACTAGTTTCATTGTTCTGTTAAGGTGCATTCAGACCAAATGAGCATACGCTATTCTAACCCCCTACTCTACGAAATTCGATCGTTACACAAATCTTGATTCGTTGATTTCGTAGAGTGGGGGATAGAACAGCGAATGCTCGTTTGGTCGGAATGCACCTATAAAGAACGATTCAAACCAGTTCTATAGAGAAAGTTCTCGGAAATTAAAATTTTACAAGCAATCTAACCACGCCAAAACCATTGTATAGGTACAGTTATTTTATGCCTTGTTGACTCAATTGTGAAATACAATATCCTTCATTATACTGTTTTGTAAGTTCTCATGGAAATATTCTCAATGAAAACTTACTATTAAATTCTCATCAAAATGATTGGAAATTTCCGAGTATGTTCCCGCAATTTTGAGAATGTTTTGCAACTTGTTCATTGCTAGGTGATAGATATTAGCTTTGGGACCGTGGGCATTATCTCAAACAATTATTGCGGAGTGTGAAAGGCTTATTTCTACGAGTAGCCTGCCAAGAAGGGTTACTTTCTGTTTTCATAATAGAAATATCTCTATTGAGTGGTCAAAGAGGAAATAAGCCATGTTGAAAAGACACTCCTCAATTTAGCTAACCACTCCATTACCCATCCACGACGTAACACCAGCATCAGATCAGGGGTCAATTATTAAATTTCCAGCCTTCTAAATCATAACTTGATTATTTTTACTTTGATATCCTGACCAGTATTGGCTATCAGAAGCAGAAAAAACAGGCTCAAAGACTATAGGTATGTAATAAGTAGGTACCTACATATGTAAGTATTCACATATACCTGAAGCGGTAAGAGACTGTCTTCAATATATCTGGTCATTCTTACCGTGTTCCTTAAGATATCCTTGACTTATGCATAATATCCTTGATTTTTTTGGCACTGGTTTCGATTCATAAATCTATGCCAACGAGACTAGCCGGAAAACGTCAGATCAAAGATCCGCACTACAGCTTAAAAATTAATAATGATTGATGTTCCGACCTTGAAGTGGAGGATGAATTTGAAAGGGTTTTTTCTAATATACCCGTAGAAACCACAAAATCATTAAATTCATCGCCAGATATAGCTAAATCACTTTTGGAGTCAAATGCAGTGGAATGTACTAATGTATTCAAATTTGATTATGTTACCCCAAACTTGGTAATAAAAACGTTCAAATCACTAAACGTTAAGAAAACTGAAGATCTCTGGGGCCTTTTGGTCAAAGTACTACATTCCATTATTGAATCAATTGCACCTTATTTAGCTGATATTTTCAACAGTTGTATAGATACTGGAGTCTTTCCTGATTTAATGAAACACAGCCAAATTATACCTTTGTTTAAATCAGGAACTAAAACAGACCCTCAGACCAATTTCAATATTACCAGCGCTAAGTAAAGTTTTTGAAAAACTCATTCTAAATCAACTCGTTTCCCACTTTGATCGTAACAATTTGCTCAATAGTAATCAGTTTGGATTTACTAGTGGCCGACCTACCACTGAAGCCAGCGCTGTCCGCCTTAAACACATCTTTGACGCCTGGAATAAAGCTCAAGATGCTGTTGGGATATTCTGTGATCTTTCGAAAGCCTTTTATTGTGTTGACCATGAAAATTTAAAAAGGAAATTAAGCTATTATGGGGTTAAAAATGTTGCCCTTGACCTTATATCTTCTTATCTTTCGGATAGGACACAGCGAGTGGTTATTAATGGAACTCAATCATGCGGGTCGCCTGTGTCTCTTGGAATACCTCAGGGATCAATTTTGGGCCCTTTTTTGTTTTGGTATATATTAATGATCTTTCTAACCTTGTGCGAGAGAAACATGACATTGTATTATTTGCTGACACGTCACTCATATTTAAAGTGGATAGAAAAGAAAAGAGCTTTGATACCATTAATGAAGCGCTCTCTACTGTTGTAAACTGGTTTACAGTAAATAACTTACTTTTGAACGCCAAGAAAACTAAGTGCATTAAATTTACCTTACCCAATGTTAAGCAGGTAAGCAACAGTATGATCAAAGTAAATGGTGAATCACTGGGATTTGAAGATCAGACAGTTTTTTTGGGTGTGACGTTAGACTCTTAAACTACAATGGCATGCACAGGTGGCAGCATTGGCCGGCAAACTCAGCTCTGCCGCATATGCAGTGAGGCGAATCAGGCACCTGACGAACGTCGAGACGGCTAGGCTGGTGTACTTCAGCTACTTCCACAGTGTCATGTCACACGGGATTTTGTTGTGGGGGAAAGCGGCAGATATTCAGACCATCTTTGTGCTACAAAAGCGAGCTGTGCGCTCCATTTATGAACTAGGTGCTCGGGTCTCCCTTAGGGAGAAATTTAAAGAGGCACACATACTTACTGTAGTCTCCCAATACATCCTGGACAATATTATGTATGTTCGTAAAAACATTCATGAGTTCAAGAAGAATATTGATGTTCACAACTTTAACACTAGGAATAAACATAAGCTGGCTGTGTCGGCCCACCGTCTCCGTCCGTGAGGTTAGTGCGTCTTTCGTTGGGAACTGTACACGTTTTTATAACAAAATTCCTAGTGATTTAACAAATTTGCCACAGCATAAATTCAAGTCTCAGGTTAAGCGCTACTTGATAAGTAAGGCGTATTATACCGTTAACGACTTCATAAACGATAAGGATGCTTTTAAGCCAGTACCTTAACGTGTTCGGTAAATCATATACATAAGTGAATGTTTACTATCATACTAGTGTTTCATATTGTTACCATTAATTATAGATCTGACGTAAGTCATTATCTTACACTTTTTTTTTCCCCATATTACTAATATGTAGTCTTGACACTTGGAGACTTTATACATCTCCGAGATTATCTTTTTATTTTAATTTTTCCTATTTTAATGTATATTATGTCGACACTTAGAGTCCTTTACACCTAAGTAATTTTAATTTTGTATTCAGATTTTCTGTCCTAGTTATTTCTATTTCTATTTTTTTTTCTTGTAATAGTTGTCATATATGTAACGGGCAAGTACGAATATAAATTCTCATGAAACTAAATATGGTCAGCATTCATAGTATATAAATTATATTGTCTGCCTGATAGCTTGCACAGTCATGCTCACTTTAAGGTCTCTGCTTACGGTGGCGTCGTTGATCGGGTCGCATAACAATAATTTTGTTTGCATTTTTACACTAATTTGATACGGTTTTAAAAAAAAATTGTACATTTTTCAATGATTCAAAAATGATAAGTTATTGATAACTTTTAATTCAAGTAAATGAACCCATAATAATGAAACATGAACAAAAAATTACAATTTTTTTTTTTAAATTACAATATGTGGAAATGATTGTTGATCAGCTTATTAATGCACCGTTTAAATTTTCACCCCGGTTGTAGGCCACACACTGTATATTTATATTAAATCAAATTTATGTTTCGTTTTTAATTAATGCATGTTAGCTGTAAGATGTTATAAAACTATTATTTGAAAAAAGAAAGTCCCGCTGAGTTTCTTGCCGGATTCTTCTCAGGCAGTGGTGTAGGGTTTTGCATTGGCATATTGGTCACTTCTGCAGAACACGAAATAGTGCAGTGGAGAATTAAAAAAAAGAGCTTGTAAAAACAGATTTCGAAGGGGTTCTGGAGAACTTGTATTTAATTCTGAATACTGAAATTGCAGTAGCAACAAAAAAAACCAAAGTTAGCTAATTTAAGACCTCCTAGTTAATTAAAAAAAGCCAGAAATTAAAGTTTTTCAACTATATTGACCCGATTTTTTTTCATTTGAATATGCCAGTTTTTAATCGGTACACTCCTTAGTTTGATGATGATGACTTGTGTTGCGAAAAAATGTTCAACATCATTAACTTTTTATATGTAGATATTCAATAATTAACACGTTGATTGGCAATCCAAAACTAGCGAACATACCGAGATACATGCGAGATCATGCCACATAAATGTACTTTACATAAAATTCGTTTAATTGGGTTATTTGGGTATTTTTTGTATTACGTTTCCGCTTACCAATATTCTAGTAAATTAAGTTTTTGACATTTTATCTAACACGTGCATATCAATGTCCACTTGTGTTATCGAGTCTGTTTTTAAAAGAATTATCTGCACTGATCACTGATATGTTGGTATTTTATAAATATATATAGGTATTATAAAGATAGATATATTATATTTTTTTTTTACGCGAAATCGCGTGGAGCGGCCAAGGAAATGTGTCCACGTTTGTATATCTTGCCCATATGGCCGCTTCACGCGACTTCGCGTGATGAAAACATGTCATGCGTAAGTAACATTTCTCGAATTTGCGTTATTATTTATGGTATAATAGCTCAAATCCTATGTTAAATCGCGAAATCCGACCGAGAAATAACAATATAACGGCAAAGAAACACATGTGCACTGCGCGGCTGCGGCGAGCCAACTAGCGAGCGCGATGAAAAATAATGGAGATGGCTACCCACAGGCCACACAACCTGCCGAATAGGTAAAACCCTTCTCTAGTGGCCAAAACGAATACCAGAAGCGATTACGCTACGGCCACCATTTTAACGCGTGAACAAAATCGTAATGCACTATCACGCGGCGTCGCGTTGTCGGCCACACAGTAATGGACGGCATCACGCGACGTGCGATGTGGCAATGAACGTGTTAAAAGTAATAGTCATTTAATTATTTACTGATAGCCATCATCGAAACACTGAAATGCACTGATAGGAATTTATTTGTGACTCCAAATCTGTAGAAAATTTTAGCCCGACACACGTTTTTTAGTAAATAAAATAAATCAATCTTATAAATAAGATAGCAATAAATCTACCAGCGATAATAGTTTATTGCGGTGGTTTGATGTCTATGTAAATAAAAACTAAAGGCAATTAGTATGACATACCCCGTTTCTTCGCTGTTGGCGGGATTAGCGTGTTTAGCGTTTGCCATCGAAGCTGGCAAAGAACGGGTAAGAAATACCCCCTCATAGTACCTATACGTATAAGTAGTATAGTAGTACGGTCAAACTTTACATCATTTTACCCTAAACTCGCAAAGCATGTAGTATGCCTGCATTTTTGGTATGTTGTTAAGACACCATAGGGCAGTAAAATAAATTAATAAATATCTTGGGACATCTCACACAAATCGACCTAGTTCTACGGTAAGGCTTCTGATGTGGATACCAGGCGATGATATATTTAGTAGATACACATGGATACTTGAATACATTGACAGATGACCAGTGAACAAATATTTGTGATAAATAAATACACAAATACTTAATGCCCTCGCTGGGATTCGAACCCGGAACCTCCAGCTTCGTAGGCAGGGTCACTAGGGCAAGAAACCGAGAAGAAGAGTTGTCCCGCTGAGTTTCTTGCCGGTCCCAATATTGGGATACCTTCCTAACAATACAATCATACAAAGGAAGGGAATACTTCTCAGTCAGAGGCGTAGGGATAGAACCGGCGTAGATTATTTATTTTTTGTCTCTTGTCTTCATTCTGAAAATACTTGAAAATTAAGCTAGTTATTCATACTAAATACACATACATACTAAATTTGAAAATTAAGCTAGTTATTCATTACAAAATGAATAACTAGCTTAATTTTCAAATTTAGTATGTACATCCACTCTTAAGATTTATTGTCTGTGGATTAGTATATTTTTCTTTGTGAGTAGTTTTGTACTTATCTTTCTTATTTTGATGGAGGTAGATCTATCAAATTTCCTCCATTGTCAGTCATCCGCAGACCACGAACCCTGTAATGTGTTCGAAACGTAGGAATGAAGCTAAAATTAGTTAATATACGCGAGTTTATCCGTTTTCATAGTTTTATTACTTGATAATAATTATTAGAATGATAAGGTACAACGCCCCAACAAAAGTTTGAGGTTTGAGAGGGAGTTTTTGAGCCTGCTGTTTTTGTGTCATAACTAATGTTACGATTTTGGTGGTATTGATTCAACAGAGAGCAGTGGAGTCTATGACACAAATATTTTGTACTTGAATAAATGACCAACGTATACAATAATAATTGATGTTTAAAATTTATTGTATCTTAAGTCAGAGAACGTTTATTAAACGGTACAAAGTAAACAATTAAAAGCTACAGGTAACATAAATCATTCAAACAGAATAAAAACTAAAGTAAATTATCATATCAAAACTAAAATAAATCTAAAATGTTAGGGCTCCGCGGCATGGTGCGATTAAATCCCGCATACAGTAATCTACATTTATTGTATTTTTTAAGGTATACCGTCTCCAATTAGAAACACTTTTCTTAAATTGTCTTTTGTTAAATATATTTTTACATAGCTATGTTATGTGAATGCTTTGATAGTGACAATAAGCATTTTTTTTCTTTATACAGTAATGAATTTTGACCAAATTAAATTCCGCTTACATTAATGTAATTTTACTAATTATTTTAAGATATACTTTGGCGAATTCGAACACATAAACGCAACTTACTGGAATCCCAAATACATTTCTTATTTTAACATGTCTGCCCGCCGCTACAGTCGACAAGACCCTACACACTATGTGAACGCGCACCTTGAAACTTTAGTGCCTCTGGGACACAATGTATCTGTAAGTACTCTTAGTGATAGTAAAAAAATCATCATCAGCCTATCGCAATCCACTGCTGGACATTGGCTTTCCCAGTTCCACGCCACCCTATTCTATCTTCGGCTGCTCGCACCCAGCTTCTGCCGGCCATACTGCGCAAATCGTCGCTCCACCTTGCCTGAGGGCGGGACGCCATACACTACGCTTGCCGAGTCTCCGCGCGGTCTCCACTCGAGAACTCGTTTGCCCCAACGATTGTCGATAAAAAAGGTATAATGTAAATATAAATTTGTAGGTGTCACAGTTATTATTTGGTAGGCTTTAGATCCCTTAAAGGACTTCGCACACTATATCAACTCCACACCCACTCGACTCAAGTCTAATCATTGAAATTTAAACCCTGTGTCATATATTCAAGGTTTAATTTCAAAAAAATATATTAAAGTAGTGTACGAGGAGTGGCCCTACGCAATCGTACACAAAAGATCAACCCCGACTCGTTTGTCACGCAATGACCACACGTTGTCCACGCAACGCCTATGCGTTAGCGACTGACGCGTATCGAGCAACTATTTTTATTGCCCACTCGTTGATACCGCATTGTCCACTATACTTCGTTTTTTTTAGCATTAGAAAGACCTTCGCAGAACGAGATATAAGGTTTTTTTACAGGCAGATTCTGCGGATCGAACAGTAAATACGAATTATTAAATATCACGAATTTATTGTCATGCTATATTAATACACATTACTCAGTGTTGTGAACAGATAAGAAACATAATGTTAGTTAATTTATATTCTGAGATGAAAAGAATTTTAATAAGTTGCGTTTGCAATTTTTCATGGAAAGGTTGTACATTAAAAAACCTAAAGAGGCAGAGTTCTCACACAATTTTAAAATGTCACTGTCTGTCATTCGACTTCATATTGTTGTCGGTTGAGTCGGTTGTGTTTTATATTGCTGTTAGCTTACTTAAAGATTGTTGTTATCGTTTTTGTTCAATTTCGTTATTAATTGTTGATCTATTAAGATATTTTGTTTGTTGGTGCACATTTAAAATGGATGAAAGCAAAATCCTGTGACTACCAGTGAAAAGCGGATGGTGGTGAATATTTACAAATTAAAAAATGTGCCATAGAAAGGAATATCCCACTAAATCGAAACGTGTGAAAAAGACTGCTGAGACTGCTGGCATATCGTTGGCTACGGTATATAACATTTTAAAAGAATATAATTTTTTAAATTAAATTAGATAATGTAATAGATAACACTGTGGAAAAAAATATTATAAACGTTGGTGGTTCCGAATCCTCGGACTCTTCCACTGACAGTGAATAAAACTATGTATGTCATCTGAGTTTTATTTTCTAATTTGTTACCAAATTCAAACTACATTAGAGCGTCCCAGACCGCCTATAATGGCGACAAATACTAAACGACGTTGCCGATGCGTAGGGTTGTCTTAGTATTGTTATCTGCTCAGTCTTTATGACACCGTGTCCGCTTTTATACCGATAGTTTTAATCCTTAAATGCATGACTTTTAAAAGTATTGGGAGTGCATAATGTAAGCCAGATTAAATATGCAAATATTGTTAAATTTTAGACTGTAAACTTCATTAAATTCAGTAAATGTAAAATCGGTACGATATTAGTTACAAATAAAAAAAATTACTTTGTTAAAATCCGCCAAACACTAAACGAAAACTTTCAATATATATCTTTTTTTCTAAATTGCCGCCATCTTGCTTATAAAACACTTATAACTCTTTTAAATACAGTTTTGCCAACAAATTAATAATAAATGTGAAAACTATGCGTTCAGCTATCGGTAAATATCAAATGATATGTATATACATAAGTTCCGAGAAATTCAGTGGTATCGGCCGAAATCGAAGAAGGAAGGTTTACGACCACTGCTTCTTTGTTCACCCGTTTGACAGATAATTCTAATCTTAAATAAAACGAAGTATAGTTACCATTGGGTGGATGGATCAACTAGTTGACTACTCATCGTGAGTGTGAGTAGAGTTGCTGCCGCGTTGGCGTGGAGTTGTTATAGTGTGCGAAGACCTTAAACCTGATTCTTCCAGATTTGAATTTGCTTGGGCTCATTCGCATCAGAATCACGATCAGGGGGGGCTACTATTATGACGTAGGTACTAATGCGATACGATTTAAGTTCAGGGAAAGGGACAGTCATATACGACTCGTATAGCCTTGTCCCTTTCTCTCAACCTAAACTGAACCGCATTAGTACGTCAAGGTAACCCCCTCGATTCGATCTTGATAATAGAAAATAACGTCCCAAAAACATCCATTACGTCACTTCTTTACGAACTTACTACGAGCGTCGGGTAACGGAAACTTAAAATTTGTATGGAATTGGGGTCATTATTTTTATTATTAGAATCGAATCAACTCGCGATTTTGGTTTCAACGAGCCCAGCGTCCATTATAATTTATATTAGCGTTCATTATAATTTATATTTATTATAAACCACGGGAGTTTCCATGCAGTATCTAAGTTTGTTTGCCGTTTTTCAGCAATTATCGTTTTTTTTAATCATCAACCTATGTCTGTACTACTATTACAACACTAAAATTTTATCGTCAAAGAAAATGAGCTGCTTTCATTTCATAAGTTGATTGTACTAAGTGTTATATTTTTCTAAATACTACTATTTTTTGCAGAAAATGTATACATAGTTGTTTTCTATTTACAGGTTGACTGGCAGGTGTACGAATTTTTGAGCAACGAGTATCGTAACAGTTTCGTGGGTATGCGGGGTGTAGATCTGTGTGGAATACTATTCACAGACAAAGTAATTGGCCCTTATTTCTTGGAGGCATTGCATCCTTCCTTGAGAAAATGTCCGTTCCCGAAGGTAACGTTACTTTTTAAGTACGTAGGGTCTTAAAATATTCCTGTAGGTATATTATTGTTCATTATCAAAATGTAAATATTTTTGGGATTGATGTCGCTTGCAATGATGAATAAATAGCGAGGTATCAACTACCTAAATACTGGCGTGTCATAGTTATTTCACTACTTTATTTGTTTTAGGCTGTGTATCACGTGAAAAATATATCTGTTCCAAACTTACCCCTTTTAGCCACCTTTCCCTTTAAAAAGGGACGTTTGAACATCAATTGGACTGTCATCCACCCTACTGGAAATAAAGAAAAACTGGCAAGTATGCATGTCGATACAGAGATCAAATCAAAATTTATAAAAACTTGAATACCTACATAATACTTATACATATTATATAACTAAAATCTTGTGTATTATTTTTGTTGTATCATCTAACAAGGTAAGCTACCAACGGTCAGACTCAGACTTGATTTAATGTTGAAATATATGTTACATCCTGGCATCGTCCCGTCTTCGACGAACTACGTTTAATGCGGGCGCTTCAGTTGAAAATGACAATTTTTTAAAACGTAAGTAGGTAATTAATATGAGGGCCTTGGCAATGGGTACGATTTTGTACCGTTTGGCGTAGAAATTTTTGATTCATGGGGCCCCAGCGCACGCAATTTTTTTGCTGATATCGCGAAACGTCTGGTTGACGTAACTAAAGACCGAAAACCTGGCGGCTTCCTCGCACAATGCATCAGTATTGAGATACGGCGAGGAAATGCCGCCAGAATCCTCGGTACGATGCTACAAGGGCCAATCTTAGATATAGGTTAGTTTAGTTACATTTCATTTACGTTTATAAGTTGTACCTACAGTTGTTACAGGGTAGTCCAAAATAGGCATTAAAATTAAAACTAACAAAACTCTATTTTTGATAATTGATAATTAATTACTAGTTTCATTGTTCTGTTATAGAACAATTCAAACCACTTGTATAGAGAATGTTCTCGGAAATTAAAATTTTACAAGCAATCTAATCACGCCGAAACTGTTGTATATATTATGCACATGCCTTTTGAGAGTTTTGAGGTATATTTTATGCCTCGTTGACTCAATTGTGAAATACAATATCGTTCATAATACTTTTATATAAGTTCTCATGGAAACATTCTCAATGATAACTTACTCTTAAATTCTCATGAAAATTCTCGGATATTTCCGAGTATGTTCCCGCAATTTTGAGAATGTACTGCAACTTGTACAACTAGCAGATAGACATTTTAGCCGTTGGGACCGTTGGTATTATCTCAAACAATCATTGCGTAGTGTGAAAGGCAAGCAGGTTTTCTAAAAACCTGCCAAGAAGGGTTACTTTTCTGTTTTCATAATAGAAATATTCTCTATTGAGTGGTCAAAGAGGAAATCAGCCATGTTGAAAAGACAATCCTCAATTTAGTTAAGCCATTACCCATCCACGACGTAACTACAGCATCAGTGGAAACTGTTTTGGCTCATGTGTTAACATACTTTTGTAGACCATAAGAATGATTGACGATTGTATGCTGTTTGTTTCCCAAATCAATAAAAAAAAAAAAAATAAAAAAATCAGATCAGGAACCAATTATTAAATTCCAAGCCTTTGATTATTTTTAATTAGATATCCTGACTAGCCATGGCTATAAGAAGCAGAAAAAACAGGCTTAAATACTATAGGCTACGAACAAATAAAACATGGAAGCCGCACACCATACTAAATTGACTTTCAAAAACCGATCCTGAATTTTAGTTGACAAGTGTCACCCTCTGTTCAATGCATCACGGCAATGAATTTGAATGTCAACCTATAAAAACTTAAACCGCCATTTAAAAATAGTTGTGATTGGTCCACCAAAGTTTTGATTGGCGATATTCAATAAACATTTGTCAAAGATGTTGCGCCGAAATATGCGCGGTGTCACGAAAAGCGCTATGTCCTGCCCATCTTAGCACAATGGAACAATTGGTTTTGGGGGCATTTTTGAGCTGGCGTTAGACGTCCATGTTATGTATGGTCGCAGACTATAGGTAAGTAATATGTAGGTACCTACATATGTAAGTATTTACATATATTATACCTAAAGCGGTAACACGTGGCACCATCAATCAATGTCCTGCCTCTTTGTAGACCAATATCCACTTAAGCAGCCTCACCTGCCTTTATAAATGAGACGAATGCCTTTCTTAGCTTAAAATTGTGTTGACAAGTTTTACGAATAATGGAGCGTATACGAGTAGACTATACAATTTTTTCACCAAAAAGCGTGAAAAAAACTACGTCTGAACTAAACGCGAAAACATCCTATTTGAGCCCAGCGCTGCCGTCCTAGTGTAGAAAGAAAGCAAGCTTCATTGTAATGAGGTGAAAAAGTTAATACAATTTTTATACACATTTACCTCTCCTACGAATATGTAGGTACCTATTTAGGCGCTTGAACGGATTTCGATTCATCGATTCGTTATCCTTAAAACATGTCCGATAAAAGGTGAGGCCTGATTGTAATTGCGTGTTCAATAGTGTTAACAGTAGGAGTGGAATTACAAGGGAACAACCCTTCTGTCTCATTAGCGACGACGTTCTGTCCAATAAAATGGCGCTTAGCGTCTAGGACATACTACACATTATGTGTCATGTCATATCATCAAAAATTTAATAGGACAATCTTACGCAAATCAATTTAGTCCCACGGAAAGCTCAATTAAGGCTTGTTCTGTGGGCTACGATTTATAATATTAGATAAATACGTAGGAAACACACATGAACAATAAACAAATTTTGGTGATAAGCCCACAAATATATACCCTCGCTGGGATTCAAACCCAGAACCTCCAATTTCGGCGACCAAGGCGACCGGCAGCGAGCGAAACCATAAGTTTAAGCAAGAGTCAGATATCGGAACTCCCTCTCGTAACAAAACGTGGTTCGTTGATTTCGTAGAGTGGGGGATAGAATAGCGAATGCTCGTTTGGTCTGAATGCACCTTCACACGGCAATTCAAGAACCGGCTATTTGACCAACTCGCAAGTTGCGTAAAGCCACAGTACGGCACATCTCTAATAATTATGCTGTCCAAGGACTGTCAAGAGTCAAAAATAATATTCATGAAATAGCAATGAAATCCTATACATGTAAGACTTATAGCGACATTTTATTCGCCTTGAGTTCTAACTACCAGCGTCGTTTATTCGCGGTCCGGCTTAACGATCTGTCCACTCTGATAAATGTCGACTGATTCTCTTGTGTGTTAAGTCTAAACTTGGCGTACCTACATTTTATCGCCGCGTAAAAACCGGACGAATTGACGTAGGAAATTATTTGTATCAAGACACAATTAAAGGTTATACAGGTTGATGTAAAAATATATATTTGTGGGGCCAAAAGGTTAAGTAAGTTAAGCTTCTGAAGGTTGGGTAGGCTGCGTCGTGGCGGCAGTAAGAATACATTTGTCACCACTCCAACTCTTTTCGTGGGTGTCGCAAGAGTCGACTAAGTGATTGGAGTGTAGCTGACCATTCATTTACTTCAGATCATTATGCACCTTTTCTCTGCCATGACAAATGGCTTCATTAATTACTGTAGGCTTGTGATAGTACCGTGTTTAATCGTTTATCGTGGTTGCCGTCAGGATCTAACAAGTATGTAATTGCGAAAGTGATGCGTAGCACGATAAATAGATAAAACGGGACCATCGTAAGCCACCTGAATGAGGGTTTTCGATAATTTTTCTACCACCAGGCGGCGCTTCGTACGCACCTGGTCTCGACAGCTGTCAGATTCATACTATTCATAGGCACCTGGGCCTAAAATATTGAAATTCTATTTTATTTGGAAGAGAATTGATTTTGTAATGGATTACGACTAATACATGGTCGTCGAACTGAAGATTGAACTCTAAAACAGGCGCTCAAAGTCACTGGTATTAAAAATAATTACTATAACTTTGTTAGTTTCATGAGAATTGACTTGGAACTATTTTATTTATTTATTTTAGGTAACAATATGCCTAAAGTAATGGTTTTCAGAATAAATAAACCTAATAAATATGTTGAAAATTAAATGCGCGTATTTATTTTGACAGTTCGTTAAACGGTCGGCTCAGTGCTGCCATCTCACCTCCCCATAGCGGCAGAAAAAGTATCAAAAACCCTCATTCGATCGATTCATATTGCATTGTTTATTACAAAACAGTATCTCTTCTATTTCAAATTTATATTCAAACAGTCTGGTCCAGCCATTATAATGCTAAAATGGCGGTACCAGACTATTTGAAATATACCTTTGAATTGAAAGCTAGCGGTACTATTTTTTTACAAATGGTAGCAAATATAATACCACCAATTCAGCACTAAACAATGCAATATGAATCGACAGAATTCAGGACCTGGTCCCGCTATTATAATGATTTCTAATTATTGAAGTAGCCCTAAGTTGAATGTTTTTGTTATTTATATCTATTACGTCGCTTTTATACCAACTGATTGTGAACGCCGTGTATGTTGTGGACATAAATAAAGTATTTTTCATCACAATTGCTGTATAAGCGCGCCATTGCTTGCATGCGTAGCGGGAGTAATAGAAAGGTGAAATTCTCTAGGGAGTAATAGAAATGTCAGTACGTCATTTAATAATATTTTGTTTTAAAACTTATTTTGAAATGAAATAAATTAAATGAAATAAATTTATTTGCGGAATATGGGTACATTTAGTTACAAGATACAATAGAGTTTTAGTTTCACCATACTCTGCTTAGACAAGCATGCAAATATATAAAAACAAGTTTTACAAAAGCTTTTGGCATGTCAGTCGAATTTCCCCATATAATCAAACCATACCTAAGATTCGACATAACATACCCATGGTATGCTATGAGTGCTGTCTCTTGCGATACAGTTTCGCGTAATCTTCGTAGTGGGAATGCAAATTTATTTAATTTGTTACAAATGTGCTCTACATGAGCCTTATGATCACCTAATTTATCCAAATACATTCCCAAAAATTTTACATTGTCTTCCTGATTAACAGGGTCCCCTTTAAAATGTATATCTAATGTTTTCGACTTGCTTCTACGAGTAAGAAATTGTACTAGATTAGTTTTACTTATATTGATTGATAAATTGTTACTTTCCAGCCATTGTATCGTCCTGTGTAATGTTTGATTGATTTCTTGCTCGTAGTCATTGTCATTTGTGCATGGTATTACAATTGAAGTATCGTCTGCAAATAGTACCGCTGGGTTGGGCGTTACATTAGGAAGGTCGTTTATATAAAAACAGAATAACAATGGTGACAGTACTCCACCCTGCGGTACTCCGAAGTTATTGGCGATATAGCCAGATTTGTAGCTGACTATTGTGTTCCCTTCCTGCCTGACGATTTCAGTACATTGGGTTCTTTGACTCAGATATGATTCTAGCCAGCGATGCACATTACCTCTCACACCATAAAGCTCCAACTTATCCAAAAGCTTTTTGTGTGACACTAGATCAAAAGCCCTAGACATATCTAGGAACAAAACGCTCACAGCTTGCCCTCTGTCTACACAATCGTACACATTTTTTAATAATGAGAAAGCAGCTGTCGATGTTGATTTATTTTTCCTAAAACCGTGCTGATTTTGATGTAAGAGGGAGTATTTATTTGCGAAGTTTGTGAGTCTCTCTGCCATGACTTTTTCTAGGATTTTCGAAAGAACAGGAATCAGCGAAATTGGCCTTAAATTGTTAACATCATTTTTTTTGCCTTTTTTGTACAACGGTTTGATACTCGATTTTTTGAGGCTACTTGGAAATATGCCTTCTTCAATTGAAAGGTTGACAATGTAGGCTAGAGGTTCAGATATTGAAAGTGAGCAAAGTTTCAAGATTTTTGAACTTATTTCATCATATCCAGATGAATTCGTATTTTTTAGGTTCATAATTATTTTATGTATTTCTAAAGGGGTTGTAGGATTGCAAAACATCGAGGCGGAATAGCGATTTAAGCCTTCTACTGAAATTTTGTAGTTTTCATGGAAATTATTGGATACATTTACATAGTACTTATTAAAAAAGTTTGCAATATCCTGTGGATTTGATATGACCTTACCGTTGTTCAAAATATTTTTAATGTGGCTAGATTGTCTAAGATTCCCAACATTTTTATTTATTAAATTCCATGTAGCACGACACGTATTTTTAGTTTTATGTACATATTTATGGTTGCTCACTTTCTGGGCAGATTTCACTCATCGTTGTAATGTTTTTTTATATGATCTATATGCTGCCATATTCTCCACACTCGGATCAGAACGAGATTTCGATATAAGGAGCGCTTGCGTTTGGAACATTTTTTCAGACTTTTTGTGATCCATTTTGCTTTCACAGGTTTAGTGGAGATTACAGCTTTCATAATAGGGAAACAAAGAGAATGAAATAGCCTCAAGAGACCATGAAACTCATCAAAAGCACTGTTTGTATCAGTCTTATTGTAAATATCTTCAAAGCTTAAGTTTTCCATACAGTTGGCAAATTTAGACAAATTTTCTGCACAATAGTCTCTTTTAAATACATGTATTTTTTTATGATTATATAATTTATTTGTACTTATATGTAAGGTCTGGGCGTTATGGTCTGACAATCCTAATTCAAATATTTGACTTTTAACTCTACGTATATTTGACAATATGTGATCTATACATGTCTGTGAAATACTAGTTAAGCGAGTGGGTTGGGTTATATGATTTACTAGATTATAATCAGTTAATAGTTGACTATAGGCTTTCGAGATTGTAGTATGTATTAGTGTATTTATATTAAAGTCCCCACATAATATAATATTTTTATTTTTATGTCTTCTCGAGATAGAGTCTAAAAAGTGGTCTAGTAAGTTCAGAAAGTTTCTTTCCTTGGACTGCGGGACTCTATATAAACACAAAATAATACTATTGATTGTCTTAATTTCGACTCCACAGCATTCGAAATCATTTTCAAGTGTATTTTCACTAAGATCTAGCTCTAAACAATCAATCCATGGGCGGACCAAAATGCATACACCACCTCTCCTAATATTAAGCCGTGAAAAATGACCAACTAGTTTAAAATTTGGTATCTGTAGATTTGTTTCAAGGCCGCTGGGAATAAATGTTTCTGTTAGACACAGAACATCAATATTAACACATTTTTTATTTAGATCAGCTAGCGCTAACTCTAGGATATCCGTTTTGTTTAAAGCTCCTGCTATGTTTTGGTGAAGGATCCCGAACGAGTTATAAAATTCCTACTATTTCTTCGGTTGTTCGAGGTATCTGAATTTTCAGGCACGGTGATGGGGATGTTAAGGTTACACGGAGGTTCCAAAATAGTCGAAAGTGGAGAATTTTCAGCACTCTTCACATTTTGTACATTTGTCTCGTTCTGGTGTTTAATACTAATCGATGAATCTAGTCGTGGTGATGAGGAGTCGACGTTTTCTTGGCTTGACGGCGGCAAAATGCGATCCTCAGCCGTGGCAACGCAATCACTTACACAATTGGGAGACGTATTAAGCTCCGATAACAAACAGCTTTGTCCGTCGGGTACTGTTTTATTATTAAGACATAGACCTTCAGTGTAAGTATCTATGTGACTGATCGTTCTGCTTATTCCGACGAATATTTTGTTGAAGCCACGATTATTTACACCACCGGAGTGTTTTACGAACATATCAAAATCGTAGGACAATTCCAGGTTCGAATCATTTAAAAATGCATACTGGTATGTTTCCACATCAAGATACAAGAGATTATTAAAAGTTTCCACTCTCCAATTATATAAATAGCTTATCGGGAACTCTAATGACAGCCGAGCTAAGAGGGGTAAGATTCCAGTTATCTGCCTCCTAGCTTCTCGTTACTCGCCACCAACAGCACTCAGAATCTTGTATCCACGCATCTACGCAGTAGTAGAAAACGAATGGAGAGTTCTAAGCTTGCGTCCATGCATAGATGCATACTCCATAGAAATAACTTCCTTCATAAGAATGTAAACCCTTCACATAACAAGACAAGAGTGAATCGTTCTATGTCTAACACGGGAATGAATTGATGAACACTGCAGTAGTGACCTTTTATACTGTCAGGTCACCAGCCACCTGTTCATAGGTTGGTATCATCTACCTGCAAACCTGCATGGACCAAGCAAAGACCACTCCAAGCAAAACATTGCTTATCGTTTTCTAGATTTAGTAACTCATATCTCCGACACGGCCATACTGACAAGACAAGCGTCCTCGCTTGTATCTGAAACAAACACGTACATCAGTAATCTTTGTCACCACTCGGTTACTCCTGACCAAATTATCTGTCTACGTAAAATCAACTCAACTCAAGGAAAATAATTTTATTCTTTGCCACTGAATTTAGGATCACTTAAAGTCAATTCATTACCACCAATTTAAATGCAAGACCAGACAAGTACCACCTGGCTTCCATAGCCACCTTTTACGTAAAACACATGACGGCAAACTTTCGGAAGCAGGTCTCTCATTCGTGGCCTATTGGTTATCACATAACCACACTACGCGCATCCCCAAGGGATCGCCGAGTCAACCCTATGACTCTACGGTCTCTACAAGACCCGACCTCCGCCAGAGCTTATCGCGCACCGCGTACCCACGGACTACTCAAAGGTAGACACCGACTTCTAACGGGCTACGGCTACGATCAAGCCTCTGGTACGGTCGACCAACCGAACTGAGAACCTCATCCTTCATGCCACAATAATCTTCATCTACTGCACGTGGTACTTGGCTTTCTAGCATTTTCATTAACAAAAATTAACAAAATGTTATCTGTATTCAATCATTTATGAACTTCAATTTGTTAGACAATTTTGATAGTGCCACCAGCTCAGTTTCAGTTACCAGTAAAATCAAAATTAAGGAAACACAAGTCACGTTTATGTCTATCGGAAACTCACATTGTGACATAGTCACCTCATCCCGTTTAACAACAATAACTTTTTTTTTTGTGGCATTACCAAAATGATCTCAATTAATGAATGATTCAAATCTGAAATCTGATGAACCTCTCGACTCAAACAAAAACGTAAATTACTCAACCAGGTTACATTATAACCATCCGATTTCATTTCAGTCCATCGGATTGTTAGGATCCAATAACCTATCAGAAGTTAACCATCTCAGCCGCGTAAGTGCTACTCCTCGCAAAGAGTATACTGCACATAAAAAGCAGTCCACGTGCACCTTTTACATGCTCCGGAACTTCCGATGCGATTATTCGATCACGCTCAATCCCTCGGACTTGCTCTCGGTCCATTGAAAGCTCACATGACTGATGATTAGAACTCATTAAATTTAAAAATTACCCTTTCCGCATTTAAAGTAGTTAATAGATGATTTTAATGCCGCAATTCAGAATCATATTTTCTTAAGGTACTCGTTTAATCAACCCAGGGAATTAAAATCAACTTCATTAACATTCGAAATAGACTAGTCAGTCTAACTATGTACTTACTACTTTACTAGCCAGTAACCGACACAGTTCTACAATAGTCAAATGAAACACTTCAACAAACCAACAAATGGGTTGCAGTACTCACAGCAGTTACAATACTCCAGATGCTACACCCAGCAACTGAGTCTTAACAACCACCTACATGGCTGTCGCACAATCTAAACGCCTTGACCACATACACCATTAAACCAAACGAACGCCACTCACAATCGTGGCCGCACTGAGACGGAAAAATAGATCCGATTTTACACCTACGACTACGAATGATAAATGGTGTATGTAGTCTGAGAAAACTGAACCCAACAAAAATGTAAAAAGTTTCATTCCACGATTGCAAACTAATTGATTAATCTCAATAAAACTTACAATTTTAATTGAACTAAAGAAGTCAAACTGAAACTATTGACAGCCCAAATAATAAGAAATTATTATCATCACCATCATCATGACAGTCATCATGATCATCATCATGACCACCATCATGACCTTCACCATGACCTTCATCATGACCTTCTCCATGACCTTCACCATGACCTTCATCATGACCTTTCAGAAATTATTATAACCGATCTCAATGCGTTTAATAAAACTTGTTTATTTTAAACTTGCGTAACTGTATCATTGATGTCTAATTTAGTTTCAATTTTGCATTTCTTCCTCCATTTTTTTTTTAACTCTAAAGAATCGAAAGGGAATAAACCCTCGATGGCTACAACAACATTAGTTTCACCAATTAGCTCAGACCTCAAATAGCCCAACAAAAATGTGAACTGCTCAGCGGATTAACAACGCGTCCACACCACGTGCTGCACCAGGTGTTCACGGTAGGCAGTAACGACACCTGCTACGCCACCGGGCATGACATCAACAACTTGCAGGCCGGCAGCTCGTTCTGACTCACCATGTTGAACTGTAATCATTAAATTGTACGATATCATTTTTATCACAAAAACAAAGTATATTCAAAGCCGACTGATTTCCTTTTTTTTTTCAAGTAGACTAGCAATAAGCAGTTTTGAACAGATGTTGAGATAATTGGAATGCTAGACCTAATCATAACACTAAGTACCTAAAGTTTGAGGTTAGACACTGACCTCATCTTATACTCGACATCAAAATAAGATTGTGCTTCACTTTACTATAATCAAATTAATCTCGCAAATAATAAAACGTATTAAGAACACAAAAACTTAACGTTACAAACAGAAATGTCAACCGTTAGTTCTTTAAACTACTGCTTCTAATTTTTCATTAAAACAATTGGAAAGAAACCTGTCCTTTAATTTCCGTTGCTCCAAAATAACCATAGAGTTGGCGTCTTCAATTCTTAATTTCTTGGACATAGGTATCGCAAGAAATTGCGCTCGTTTCATCGTCACAGCATATTCATCATGGATGAAACTGTAGACTACTATGACAGTGAGCTTGTTGATCTTGAAGTTGAACATCTGTAACGGTAATTTCACACGCATAGAAAACTTTTAACACAAGGCATGGATTGAAAATGTTTATCACTATCACAAATTAATTTTTGGTAGACTCGAAAACAAAACAAAACAAAGGGCTACCTGCCCATATTTTGGTACTGCTAGTATTTCACAACTAAGTAAGTAATAAGTATGGGTCATGATATACTTTGAAATCACTAGAATTACTGTTTTTATTTTTTTTTCCCAATAGGGTAGGATACCTACCCACACGTTTTCTTACAACAGTAATCACAAAAAAAGAACAAAGCAGTTTTCTAAATCACGACTCAAATCAAACTTAACTGCAAACATAGTGAACAATCATTACCTTACCAACTGTTGTCGATTTTAAACCTTACCGTTTACATGTGATACAATACCAGTACTCACTGTTACGTGAGCCTTGAGTCTTCATCCCACTTGCTGATATCGGGAACTCTAATGACAGCCGAGCTAAGAGGGGTAAGATTCCAGTTATCTGCCTCCTAGCTTCTCGTTACTCGCCACCAACAGCACTCAGAATCTTGTATCCACGCATCTACGCAGTAGTAGAAAACGAATGGAGAGTTCTAAGCTTGCGTCCATGCATAGATGCATACTCCATAGAAATAACTTCCTTCATAAGAATGTAAACCCTTCACATAACAAGACAAGAGTGAATCGTTCTATGTCTAACACGGGAATGAATTGATGAACACTGCAGTAGTGACCTTTTATACTGTCAGGTCACCAGCCACCTGTTCATAGGTTGGTATCATCTACCTGCAAACCTGCATGGACCAAGCAAAGACCACTCCAAGCAAAACATTGCTTATCGTTTTCTAGATTTAGTAACTCATATCTCCGACAAGCTTATATTATTGCATTTATAAGTTGGTAGACAGATAACAAAGTTTGTGTGATCAAGTTTTTGTAGTGTTTCTCTTATATAAAACACAAGGTTTATATAGTTATTTGTTTTCTTAAAATCTTCTTCTCCGATGAGAATGACACAGTAGTCGGTTTTTTCTAAGTGTTCAGTTTTTTGTTGAATATCTTTTAGAAGTATATTTATTCCAACGTTAGGTGTTAACAAGTGACATACTTGAAATTTGTCTGATAATTTATTTTCGGATAGTTGAAATATTTTTTTGTTTTTGTTGCTACTGATAACAACAATTTTCCGTTTTGACTTTTTAATATTATCCTGTGTACATGTCGGAACGGATGATTTAATTTTTTTAGATTCCGATGTAATAGTTGTTTTCAGGCTATCCATGTTCGAGATCGGGTTGCGTAAGGGTGTACTTTGTGTTAATGCCCTATTTTTCCTAGTAGTGGGGGTAAATCTAGGGCTATTTAGATGTGCTCTAGAGTTTAACTTTTTATTTCCTAATGGGGTTTTCGTGTCTCTATTGAGGACTTTTTTGTATGTGTTTATATTATTTTTACATATTTCAACTGTTTTAGTAAGTTCAGACACCGATTCTCAAATTTCCTAATTCATTTTTCCAACTCGATTCTCAAATTTCCTAATTCATTTTTAAGGCTCAAAATATCTGAGCTATCTAACGCTGTCATAATTGGAACGCTATGTGGCGAATGAGGAGTGTCGCTGCCATACGTGGAAAACGATAAATCACCAATTATGCTAGGTGTTTGCTCCTCATGAGATAGTGATTGAGTAATTTTAGGTTTTCGTTTTGTCACATTTACGACGAGTATACTCATTTCGTGGTCGAGCTTTGTATATTTTTCAGTATTGTCCATTGTTGTATTAACTGGCGGCGTACTATCTAGGTTTTCTAGGTCTAATTGATTATTTTCACAAGTGTGCATGGTGCACAGCAGTGGGCTCTTTGAACTTGTCATAATTTCAGCGAATGGAGCGGAGGAGACTGTTGTTTGATCCACCGGTGTAGGGGAAACGGCTGATCCTATGTTTTGATCGCTCAACGATATGTTAGCACAGTCTCTATATAGAGTACAATTTAGAGAGCCTTCCGTGTCCTGCAGGGTTGAGTCCGTAGGTATTTCTGATACCGGCTGCTTATAGTCTTTGGAGGGTTCAGGAATAGCCACTGTACCTTCGGTATTCTAGTTCAGTATTGGCTTTTTTTTTATATCAAATTTTGGCTCTTGTGTCGTTATTTCGGTTTTTTTACTCTTTCTTAAAGTCATGTTTGAGGTCTCGCCAGGTGATCCGGTCGGTCCGCACGAGGATTTCATTTTTTGAGCGCAGGTTTTACATTTCCATGCATCTCTTTTTTGAGGTTCTAGGATGGCGTATAATTTTCCTGAGTAGCCTGCACAATCAAAGTGAAGTGTTGATTTGCATACTGCGCATAAAGCGGTTTTCCTTGGGTCTGCCGCCCGTTTACATTTAAAACACGATACCAGTGCTGTACTACTACTTGATTTGGATGTAGTTTTATTTACAGATGCCATGATTACAATTTGAAATAACTATAATATTCACTACTAGGTATTTTTGCGCCCTCCACCGGGGGTAGCAAAACTATAACTTATTCAATCGATGTGACAATAGTTCAGCACTTCAGCTATCCGACACTAGATGGTGTTGTCATCAATCTTCGCTTCCTGAATTCTTAGTAAGCTTTATCGTTTATGCAACATTGATATTAAAGTGAGAATTCTGATTTTTAGACATAAAAAAAAAAAAAAAAATTTTTCACTTGTGGTAGGATTTGAACACACGACCAGTTCGTTTCTACTTGATATGTAGCAGTCCGTTATCCTTTAGACCACCGTCGCTTACGACAAGCTGACAAAAATAGTCTTGTAGTTGCACGAGCTTAAAAGTCCAGTAGACGGGTATAACTTTAAAAGTTTTATAAAGTCACTCTACCCCCACTTCTAAAACTTCACTTTTTATTTGAATGTTTCTTTATTCTAACACAAAATAATAATATGTTCGATGGCAAAGTTGTTTAATAAAGTTATTTACTAAGAAACACTAATTCACTTCACTCAATTATCGTTTTAGAGTCTTCATAGAGTTCGTTATGAGTCTCACGGTACTATGTCCATTTCTACGGGAAACGTTCATTTTGAAACACGATAACAATATTCCTGTATAATCACACTGTTTCTTAAGTTTTTATCATCAGCGGCACATTAAACTAACATTAAAACTATTTTTAAAAGCAAATAATACACAGACCCAATGTTTACGTGACGCGAGCGCCATCTGTCCTCCAAAGTTCCTTTTTTCGGCAAGTTTGATGAAAAACATTGTTATGCATCACGGTCGGTAAGCGGAATACTAACTCGACTCATTAAAAGCCTTCCGCCTACGGCGTCGGGCTTCTGACACTCTCGTTAGTAATTCCGTACTTACCTCCCTTGATGCACAATGTACTATTATCTATCTATCTTGACCAGGTTATAGGTCCCTTGTTGGCCTTCCCACGCTGCGTAGACTGGTGCTTGGTCCATCGGTTCTAAGGGCAATAATATGTTCTCACCACTCACTTACAATAATAAGTAATTGAACTTTATTAATATTTCATTACAACAGTAAGAGTACCTACGTATTCTACGTAAATACGTATTCTACGTAAACTTATTTTCAATCAAATATAAATCCAACACAACCAACCCTAGAAAATTGTTTTAATAAAAAAGCACAATCAATGAATAACAAATACAAGAAACCAATACATTTCTTTTCGGCCGACCGCCGCAAGATTTCCTAGCATTTGATATAACATCGACTACAGAACATTTGATTATCATATTTTTGTTCTTTCTTTCTTTTTATTTCCCCCCTGTGATACGGGGTGCGTATTTGCATATTGGATTTCGATATATGTTCAAAATATATGGTTTTTTTCTGAATTCAAATGTATTTTATTTCGAAACCTTTATAGCTGGCACATCAAAGCTTTCACAAAATATGCGCTCGAGTTTCAACAATAAGGACTATTGTGGAATAATTTTTGCCTTTCGATTCATAAACTTTTTAGTTTCTTTACTTTCTATGAAACTTGAAAAACTTATTAAGTAATTCGTAACTATTATTTATGAAGGTTGGGTTAGTAGGTACCCCAAAAAGCGAAGTGATGAGAAATTTGTCTAGAAGTAAAAAGCTCAATCAATTTAGGGAGATTTTTATGTATCTATAATCTTAATTTAATTAATGCAGGTATTAAATGACGCAAGGGCCAATCTTAAATATGGGTTACCTAGGTTAGTTAGATTTAATTTATGTACTTAATATAAATTGTACAGTTTTGAAAATTAAAAAAGCAAATGTACTTAACATTTTGCTTTTTTTAAAACGGTGTTGTGTGCCGCAGACACATACAGTAGCCGTACCATGAGTTAGCTAGTAAGGTTTACGTAAGCGTTTATTCGATACTTAAAGCAGTCTAACACGCTTGCACTAACATTTTATGTATCAAGTTTACTTGATACATAAAATGTAAACGGCTTACAAGCCTTAGTTGAGAACTCATGGCAGTGGGGTACTGTGTGGTTACTATGAGCTGTCGCGGTGATATTAACGCAGATTTTTACTTTCTATCCATTCTGCTAGTACTCGCGTATTGTCGCGAAAGAGCCTCATAAAAAGTAAATGGTACGGCTACTGGTCACGCGTCACACACACACATCACACATCATCAGCCTATCTCAGTCCACTGCTGGACGTAGGCCTCTCCTACTAACTATGCGTATAGACCCATTAGGAGGTAAATGCCTATAATCACCACGCTGGGCATGCGGATTGGCGATCGCAGTAATGTGTCCACTATAATGACGCTGCTGCCCGTTATCAATCAAATCAAAGAATGGTTAGTGATACCAATTCAATCCCTTAGTCGACTCTTACGACTCCCGCGGGAAGAGTTCTGTTGGTCACGCGTATTACAGCTAAAATAAAATAAACTTCTCAATGGAAATAGGCTTCTGAATTGATGGAAATCCAAGGCCAGTAACAATGAGTAAAGGGAATTTATTTTATCACCTTTGCCAGTGGTTACTTAGTCTGGTCTAGAAAGTTGATTTACAAGTTTAGTAAAAGTTTGGTAGTTTTCGAGATAATCGAACTTTTCTTATTTTACTTTGCTGTTTGGGTTTCAAGTTAACATTTTTTCATTTCATGTATTGCTAAATACTTTTAAGAAATCTCTGGATTTTTTCTCCTGAGAATAGGCATGATGACTGGCAACTCTGGCAAGTCAAATCAGCATCTTTTTTCGAACTGTCAAAACGATCACCACTATGGAATTTTATTAGATGGCATAAGCAAATTGAGAACATAAGTAACCGGCTGGCTAGTGCATGTTACGCGTTAAAGAGCTTATCCATCTTTGCTGATAGGGAAACCTTAAAAATGGCTTATTCTGCATATTTCGAAAGCATTATGAGATATTGTATAGAAGTCTGGGGAAACGGTTTCAACATTAATGATGTACTCTTAAAACAAAAGAAAGCATTAAGGTATCTTGCAGGATGGTCTCATGTGCCTGCAACACATAGACATATGTTTACGGATTACAAAATATTCACAGTTGTCTCTCTTTACCTTTACTCTGTTTGCTTATATGTTTTTAAAAATAAAGACCACTTTAAAATTGCTCGTCCGAATATTCAGGGCTACTTTAGAAATAAGAATGACATTTTGGTAACAAAGAGCAATTTCAGATACTTTGACAACAGTTTAAACAACACTGCTATAAGGGTTTACAATAAATTAGATGACCATATAAAAGACTGCAAGGACCTCAGAACATTTGAAAGAAAACTGAAACAGTACTTTATTACTAAACCTTTCTACTCCATTAAGGAATACTTTGCCAGAGCTTTAAATTAGGATATTGTTTGAAATTAGTGTAGGTATAATTAAATTGTATAATTTTTCATTTATTATCTTGTAATCCTTGTTTTATTTTTATTTAGTTTTTTGTTTTTTCTTTCTGTTGTTTTTATTTTTGTAGTCATGTGCCTTATGCTGACTTCAATTGACATTTGTTTTTCTATTATTTGACATAGTTTTTGATATTAGCCTTGACATTACCAGACATGTAATGTCGTATTTTGTAAAATTATATTTGCATGCATTCTTATGTTTTACTGCAAATAAACTGAATTGATTGATTGATTGATTATATGAAATACACAAAAGTGACGTCACGTTTGACTACTGCCAAATGACCTACTCTTTTAAGTTTTTATCAATTTTATTAAATAGCCGTTCTGTACAGAAATTACTGCAATCTACATTTTAGTAACAATTTCTTCGTGTATTGTGTCGTGCATAATGTTAAATAAATTATTTAAACTACAGTCATCATCCCTATTATTCATGACCATTGTTGAGTAAATTATTTTTTCAACAGGAAATTACGTAACACTCCGCGAGACTTACTGTTTTGACGGAAGCCACACTGTCTCGCCGAGATAATTGCTGTCATTTTTACGCCACCAAAGAAATGAAGCCAGGCAGATAACAAATTACTGGGTGCTCATTCGTCGGACTACTGCCACTAATTTTTCAAGTGTCACGGTTTTGTCTGTTGTAGATATTTTGTATGCGTTTCATGGATAAATATTCACATTATCAGCCTATGATAGTCCACTGCTGGATGTAGGCCTCTCCTATTAACTATGCGTATAGACGCATTAGGAGGTAAATGCCCATAATCGCCACGCTGGGCAAGCGAATTGGCGATCGCAGTAATGTGTTCACTATGATGACGCTGCTGCCCATCATCAATCTTTTATCAAATAATGGTCAGTGACACTTCAATCCCTTAGTCGACTCTTACGACACCCGCAGGAGGAGTTGGGGTGGTGACAAATGTATTCTTACTGCCGTCACCACACGGTTGGAGAAATATTATTTACGTGTAAATTATAATTTAGAGAAATGCAATATTTAATTTGGTTTTTTTTTTTTCCGAAACACATTATATTTCTATACTCATCTAATTCTCCAAAATGCCTTGCTCCTGTAGGTAAGACCTACTAATTATAATATTTATAAGAAATGTTTGTTCAACACCTCATGATGAGTATTTCAAGCAAGGCAAAATTTGGCATATGGGCATTGGTAGTTTATAGCTAAGCACGAGATGTGACCTCAATAAAACAAAACATTAAATCGTTGGTTAAGTATAGAGCTAACACCGAAATTACTTAGTCCTGACAACTTTTAGGTAGCTTACATACAATCCAACCAGTCTATTGTACCAATATTGAAGGGACCAAGAAAAAATATGTGCAAAATAAATGTAGTTTTAAATAGTTTTGGTAGGAATATTGAAAATTCGGTGTTTAAGTAGTTGCATTGTTGCAATTGCAGTTGAGAAATGAGAACCCATCAGTTCTCTGCACTACCAAGAGTTTACACGAACTCTAAGCAATTGAGCATCACAACACATGTACCTATTATAAATCACATTGCCATATCTTTTTTTTTTCAAAGCGACTTGTTCTTTGTTTTAGTACCTTTCCTGTGGCCCTTTTGCGAACTTCAAAATGTTCTGATTTCGGGGGTTTGTCTTGTCTCTGTCACTCCAACGAAGGCGTCATTAGAGTGACAGTGACAAATCCCATTAAAGGATATTTTGGTGTTCGCGCTAGCAGGCTTGCATTACCAGGTATGTTACATTATGCTGACCTTTTAAAATGGGAGGATTAAATTGTAAGTATATCGAGAACAAGTGGAACAAGTCGACTCGCTCACTAGCGAGACCAATTTTATTTGTGTATATTGTATTATGATCAAAAACGCGAATTTATATTAATAATTATGTAGGTACTTGTCCTCAAATAATGATAGTAGTCCACTACTATCATTATTTAACTCGGCACTTCAAAATGAAACCTTGGCACTCAGTGCAGTGGTAGTGCAGCAAGTGCCGTGGTCTAAGATAGGTAAATGGAAGATTTTATAATTGAATAGAAGCATAGCTATTTTTTAAAGGAAGTAATCAAACGTTCAATTGTTCTGTAGGTATATGATGGTTCCGTGTTAATAGTGTATCGGCATTATCGGCACGTATTAACGCTTGACCATCATAAGCCAGTGGCTTATGATATGATGGTCAGGCGTTTTTCGTACTACGCGACCCTTTCGCACTTGCGTGCTTGTGAGAACGTGACGGCAACGACGACAAACGATTAAACACGAGGCCATAAGAAACCTGCTGATAGTAACATATACAGGGTGTTACACGAGCCACTGAAAACCTTGAATGGTGTGATTTAGTAGGCTATACTGAACAACTTTTACTATGGGGCGTCCTACACTACGCTTGCCGAGACGCGGTCTCCACTCAAGAACTCGTTTACCCCAACGGTTGTCGGTTCTACGGCTAATATGGCCAGCCCACTGCCACTTCAGCTTGCTAATACGGTGGGCTATGTCGATCACTTCGACATTTTGTATGAAAGAGCCAAACTTTTTTTTGAGATTTCTGGGTTAGCTCCATAGGTAGTAAAAGTTGTTCAGTATAACCTACCAAATCACCCCGTTCAAGGTTTTCAGTGGCCCGTGTAACACATTGTATATTGCACGCAAGGAAATTGCAAACAAAAATTGTGTTGAAAATGAAGCTGTTTCGAACCTTGATTATCTTCATTTCCGGCTTATAGTAATTGTATAATGCATGAGATAGGCATTTAGAAATCCCTGCAAAAGCAAAATAGCAACTATGTTGAAACACGTGTAATTAAGGCCAAGCTTTCCATATCATAATTTCCAAAAAAGATTGTAGTGTGTAAATTGCAGTTTTTCTCAATGATTAGAAAAGTACCCACGTTGTTGTTTGTGTTTAAGGTTTTTAAGTCATTATCAAATGAAAAAGCTGCTTTTGACGTGCTATTTGTTTCTGAGAATTTTACTTAGGTCAATTGTTTCTTCTGTCGTTTCAACTCAATAATAATGTCAACATAAAGATCCGTACTGAAGCAACAACTGTCTAAAATAGCTACGTTTGTTAAAGCCGTAATTAAGGCCAAGTTATCCACATGATAATTATCAACAAAAACCGTTTAGCTTTCCCGTTTAGCGCTGGCGCCTGGCCAAATACTGACGCAACTTACAACACCTCATAACTTAGCAACTCCCTGACGTGAATTCACTGGATAACAATAGTTTTAACTAAGCTTCGGCTTAAGCGTTAATGAGAGTTCAGTGATATTGCGAACATAACATTACATGACATTAACGTTTTATTGCCTAGGATACTGCGTTTTATTAACATTTAATGTTAGACATGGGTTTTGACAATCATACTGAAATTACATTATCTACATGATTACATTGTCGGTTCTGATAATCAAAATTGAATGAAAAAACTTGCCCGGCGACAGCTTAATTTTTGTAGTAACAACTGTGGAAAATATTTACTTATCTGTACAGTAAATACATATACATTTAATCTAACTAACCTAACCTATATCTAAGATAGGCCCCTGTGGCATTGTAGAGCTTAATTTATTATATATTTTAACCAGCTAGACAATACATGTAAACATTTAGCGGAATGTTCCAGTTAATAATTGTACATATTTCTTGTGATATAGATACCTACTTGCGTAATACTGAATAATGATGATCAATAAATTCAATTAAATCTTAGTTTTATCCATTTAATGAATTAGAATATTGAAAAATTATTTTGGCTAAAATGTAATTCTATTACGTAAAATTAAAATTATAATTGTTATGAAATTTTGTTTTCATTCAGGGCTTTAAATATGTACAAAGATTTTTCAATAAAATTCGTATTTTTCTTGGCTAAAATGTTCTCATAATGTCAATTTTAAAAGTTTTGTTAAAGTTTTGCATCTATGGTTCCGATCACTGGATATCACAGGTTTTTTTCTCCAGAAAAGGCATCCTCTGTCCTTGTCATATTCGAAATTGTACAGGCATTATCACGTGAAGATTTAGCCGAGAATCGACGAGGGTCCGAACGGAGCCGGTCGTTTATCAAGCGACACGCGACAGTATTGGCTGCGTATTCTGTTGACGGGAAGAACGTTGGTTTGAGTCAACAGTGTACGATGATCTTGAGACTTGTGACGATTATTACTCGCTCTTACATGTATACGAACTATAAAATATAATACTTTCCCTTTTAAAACTATAGTTCGAGAAATATAAATTGAATGTTTATTTTTACTATAATGTAGGTAGAAAGTTACCAATTTATATTTCACGAACTATACCAAGAATACCAAATTTTATTGAAATCTAGAAATAAATAATACCTTCTATTGCTTAACCGTATTTTCCCTCCACTTTGTAGGTTTTTTTCAAAATAATTCCTTTTTTAGCTTGGTAACTTAAATCAATCAGCCAAAAAATAATAGCACCGCTTTCCTATTTCATTATTACGTTACTATAAATAGAGAGAGTGGCACACAATTACCATATACCACATTATTGCCAAATCATAAGTAAATATGTACGCTTAACGTACTTAACTCTTTTATGTCTATAATGTATGATAATATGATTGGCTACCGTACTTGTAAGCTGGCGACTCCAGCTTTTCTTTACTCCAACCCTCTGAACATAATATCTCGTGTGGCAGAAATTTATTCACTCCTTGTATCATCAGCATTTTATACATCATCTTCTTTCTGTACTAAGTACTAACCCCAACCAGAAGCTGTAGGTTTTGGGTTTAAATTTCGACAAAGATAAAACATGTCCAGTGCTTAAAAAATCAAACCAAATTCACACCTTATTCTGATAAAAGTAAGGTGGTTTTTCCTTCTCTTATTAGAATTGACTAGACATGTTCCTTCCATGGACCCTTCATTTGTTTTTAAATGCTTGTACTGTCTGTATCTGTGTGTCACCGCCTAATAAATAATATTAATATCAGCTTGATCAGTTTGGACTAAGGTTGGTCTGGTCTGTCTATGATTGGCTTTTAGGTGGACTTTCTTGGCAAGCGTTAGGAATGACACTGAGCGATGCTCTAATATCCGCCGTGGAATAGCACGGCCGCTGCAATCCGGACCCAAGATGGGATGCACGCGGACTGCAGATATTTTATAAGGTGTCAAATGACGATCGATTTGCAGTTCTGTAGTTTGCAGATTGTTTCAGCTTCGTCGAAACGGTTTTCAATTAAATTTCGATGGGTCGATTTATGATCGAACGGCATGAAATGCGTTGACACCATTTTCAGGGAAACTATTGAAATCAATCGTCGTCTCATAGTAGTGTTTTCATGGGGTGATTTGCATGGATTTTGATAAAGGCTAAAAACGAAGACTATTCAAAGCCTTTCCACCCTTTACTCTGTAGCTCCACTTTTAGGTATTTAAATAAACGCTAACAAACAATTTGTAAACGTTTATGCAAACAATAGCTAATAATAATAATTATTGTTTTATCTTTCTCCATCAATTTAATTTTTGTTTTTGGTAAAAAGGGTTAAGACAGAAATTTAGCTCGTATCTCAGAAAGGGCTGGTCATACCTATTGCTGTTCTTCGAGCAAAGCAAGATTGGGAAAGCAAGTCCTTGTGTGGCAACCACCGGGCGACGTAGCGTCGAAAGATCCCCCACAAGATAGACCACTGGAATTTTGCTGGAATCCATTGGATGCGAGCTGAGCACGAATAATCCTTATGGCATGGTCTAGGGAAGGCCTATGTCCAGCAATAGGCGTCTACAAGCTGTTAATGATTATGATGAAACAAATAATTTATAAGTTTTTATAAGGTTGTTGCAACATTTATTGGTTAACTAACCAAATTTGTAACCACCTGGATCTCTAACTGATCGACCTGTGTCTTAATCTACTTTATTCGATCGTGTCATGTTTTTATCTACCCTCATTTGGCTTAAGGAGCCATTTGATTCTGTTTACGTTTATTTTTCTGCCTAAAATAATAGTCTGGGCGTAGGCGTAATATAGAATATAAATTATTTGGTCAGTACTTTACCGGGACTGTATCGTGAGCAACATTTGTATAATACACGTCATTATTATGAGCGTTTAACTACGAAAATCACTAGTAGTTATAACGAAAATATGAGGTGATATTTTCGTTATTAATAGTTTTTTTCTCGTTATGCGTACTTAATCTCATTCATGTAAAATTCTAATTAAACTTGGGTAAAAGGGATGTATGCCCGTTTTCGTGAAGAATTTTGTACCATAACTTTATTCGCAAACTTCAAGTGACAGAGCATCGCATTGTATCATTATGTTTTAAAAGTTCTTACTTGACAAAAGTTGGGCTTATTATGTTCGTAATAAGGTTTACGATGCCAATTAACATTGTGGGTGATGGTAGACACCACCTTGTTAGCAATAAGCAATTTAAATTGTTCGCCATAAAGACTCCATTTTGCATATAATTGGATTGGGCTGTCACTGTCGGATGAAATTGCTCTCGCCACCGAAATTTTGTGTCATATTTAATAAGTTGCTCTTATTCAATTGTGACGTTTTTCAGCAATAACAAAAGGGAGAAATAAAATGACATTTTTAGTCCTCATAATAAAACAAAAAACCTTAAGTACCTATCGTTCAACTACGTTTACAGTTAGCATTACATGGTAACACCGTACAATCGTGACACCATTTTAACTACCTCTATAATCGACCCGTGAAGGTAACCCAACCCAGGAAGGTGGTGGGGCTAAAAGGTCTGGGTTCAAATCTTGGCAAGGGAGTAGATACAGATACTTACCATTGTTTGTTTGAAAAGTTTTTTTTCTGAATTATTGTTGCTTTCTAAGAAATAATGGAATACATAGTGCCTACCTACAGTATCAACGCAGGGTGTAACTCGTTAACGGGTTAGTGAGTGCTAAATAGTAAATACGTCGAAATTTTTTTCTCTAATTTGTGGCTTTTTCGTTACCGATAAAATTACTGTTATTCTCGTCAAGTACACCACAAGCTTGAGATTCATTTCTGTAAGATTATGAGATAGTATTTAATTTTATTTCTAAAAGAAATTCAACCACGCGTGGACAAGGCGCTGGCAGCTTTCTCCCAGCATTTTACAAATATATATGCTAGTTACATTTCGTTTGAATGTAGTATTACTTCGTTTTTATAGATGTCTATTATTTTCTCTACTTTTACTTGCCTAATAAAGATTAAACGGTATTTCACATTGCGTAGCAAATAAATATAAGTCATGACGGTTTAACACCTAATTTTAATATCACTTTCCAAGACTTTATATCCGAGTTACTGACACGAGTACCGGCTTTATTTTTAAACGCACGGGTTAGCTCAAACTCAAATTATACGCCGTTATATTAAAAAACTTTTGGTCTCAACACAACCCCGCTTATTCATTCCTATTGCAAATTTGCCACCAAATTTGATATCTATAATGAGAAAAGTTTGCACGACGTTATACTATCAAAATTTGTGTGAAATTTAGATTCAGATTCTTTTTTTAAAGTGAGCCTGACTAGACTAAATAATACATTGTAGCGCTCGAAAAGTTTGAGGGAGGGGACACAATTTTTTTTCCTTTGGAGTTATTATCTCCGAAAATATTGACTTTAGAAAAAACTTTCTTTTTACGACCCTTATTCAATTAAGAGATCTATTCAATGATACCACACACTATACGATTTCACCAAATAAAAAAAATCATGCCCACTTGTTCTCAACAGTTGGGGAGATACTCGAAAAAAAAATTTTCTTCTCGTTTTTATTATACCACTTTGTTGGCATGATTAATTTGTATACCTATACCAAATTGCAGATTTCTTGTATTAACGGCCACTGAGCTATGCTGCAGGCAGACGGACAGACGGACATGGCGAAACTGTAATGGTTCCGTTTTTGCCATTTTTGCTACGGAACCCTTAAAACCGTAAGGAGAGACTAAATTGTCGACAAAGCTCTAAGAGTTGCCTGCCTTAAGTGATAGTGGTCAAATTGCACGCTGATGAATCTGATGATCGATTGAGAAGGAAGGTTCATAATTGTACTCAAGAACATTCCTTCTCGAATTGGCCATCATTTCTGCATGTCTGGCAACCATCCATCAGAAGACGCAGCGTGGAAAGTCCCACGACTACATGGACGATGACGGGAAACCGTTGGTTTAAGACAGGGAGTGGCCGTTCGCTATTACTAGATAGTTGAGGGAGGTCTTTGTCCAGCGGTGGACGTCTTCAGGGTAAAATAATGATGATGGTTGAAAAAAGTCACAGTAAATAATTGTAACAATAAATTCTAAATCTTTCTAAATAATTTCGTTAAATATTCGTAAAGTGCCGATATATTTCACCAATTTGTTCCTTAGTTTAAACTAAGCCACATTCGCTAATATTTCTGCGTTAAGATAGGTTTCAATTGGCATTACTAGGCAGGATTGATGGCAACTATCAAAGTCGAGTCTAACCCGGAATGCCTCATTTGCTAACCCCTCAAACTTGTACGTTAATGTCAAAGATATCGATACGCGCAAAGTGCCAAATATGTGTAAACTCAACCCTATGCCTATTACTATAAGGCTATGTATACATGTTTTTTGAACTTCGCGTGTATCTATTCTTTTGACTCGACTGGTACGAAGGTGCCCGAAGTTTGGCCGACGCGTTAATGGACCGACAATTTATTGAAACGGTTTACCCTTCAAAATTTACAGTGTTTTGACCTTGGGAATACGATCGATGCTACAATATACCAATGTAACCATTTTTGCATTATGCCATCATATTTTGCAAATTCAATAGGGAAACGACAGCAGTTTAATATAATAATTTAAATGCGTGTAATGTAATTTGCGTACGGGTTGATTGATCTAAAATAAATCGTTGCTATTATTCTATATTCTGCTTTGAGCATTCATAGTACTGTGAAAAATAATTGTGCTATTCAGCTTTGTCAAAAGGCATGTTGAAGTTATTATTTAGGTACGTTTAGGTAATTATGAGTAGGTATTCTAAAATGTTCTATAAAAATACTCGTACATTCCAGGATATTAGAGGCATTGTACTAAATTTTTACCTATTTTTTACCAGGAGATTCTTCGTAGGTACTTATGACCATATTATCGATTGTATCGAAAATGATTAAGTATGATTCTGATATTCACATCATCCGCCATTTACCGTGTGGTGACGGCAGTAAGAATACACTTGTTACCACCACGTGGTTATCACCCCAACTCTTCCCGTGGATGTCGTAAGAGTCGACTAAGGGATTCGAAGTGTCACTGACCATTTATTTATTGAAAATTGATGATGGGCAGCAGCATTATCATTAGTGGAGTGAACACACTACTACGATCGCCAACCCGCTTGCCCAGCGTGGCGATTATGGACATTTACCTCCTAATGCGTCCGTACGCTTAGGTAATAGGAGAGGCCTCTGTCCACTGTTCAACTAAGGCCTCTTCTAATACCTATGCGTATGAACGAATTAGGAGGTAAATGCCCATAATCGCCTCGCTGGGCAAGCGGGTCGGCAATCGCAGTAGTGTGTCCACTATTAATGACGCTGTTGCCCATTATCTTCGATAAATAAATGGTCAGTGACACTTCAATTCCTTAGTCGACTCTTACGACCTCCATTGGAAGAATTGGAGTGGTGATTACCACGCGGCCACGTTTGTGATACGAATGTGTGAAGATTGTTGTATGAAAATTAAGAGCAAAATCGCGCTGCTGGATTAAGAAGTAATAGAACTTTTACATCTCTAAATTATTTGTTTTTTCTTTATTCTGACAACTAGAGGCCTTTACACCTCTAGTAGTACATTATATAGACATAATATATATATGTTTTTGTATGTATTTCGAATGTATTTAATGCCAGTTTATCTATAAAACATGGCTACATGGAGCAGTGAAACAGAAGGTACATCTTAAACACTAAAGAAATAAAATAATCTAAATTACACTCTAAACCTAAATACCTATATAATATTAACACAATAATATTGTGAACTTGTACAATAAGAAATTATTTTTGTTTATTATTATAATGGTTTATTACTCTCTTTTTAAGTTAGGTTTTTTATAAAAATGTCTATAAAGTATTTTTTTATGTTATTAAGTCTTTAATGCATGTTATTTTAATAAGATGTATTATTATACCCTTTTGAAAAAACAAGTCCACCTGAGTTTCTTACTGGTTCTTCTTAGGACAGTGATCTAGGGTTAGAACCAATAGTAGATTTTTTTCTCTCTTGATAGTGTAAGACGATTTGAAAATGCTTATTAATAAGCTTACTTGAATAAAGAATAGTTTGACTTGACTTGAATACAAGGATGGTATAATGGAAGGTTCATAATTCGCAAGATTTCTAAGCCGAGATGAAACGGTTACAATATAAGTTATTACGATACCTCAGCTCTTATTAATGCAGCCAAGTGCAGGGGAGTAGTTGGAGGGACGCCAAGTCCTAGAGGATAATGCGCTCCATTGCCGAGGTATTGCCGATATTGATTACTGGATTCTAAATGTTACTTAGACTTTCAATTTGGATAAGCGATTTTTATCTCCCGTTTTATACCGCAGGGCCAATTTTAGTGTTTGTAAAGGTTTTTGGAAAGAAGATAGTAATTTTATGTAAGTTTACATTTCAGGAAGCTTTGAATAATCATACGTAGGGGGAATACGCAATGAAACTGACGCGTTATGGAACGGACGCTATTTCCCCGAGATCTAAGAACAAACATTTGACAGCTTAGAAATTATAAATACAGGTTATTTTTTTTCACCTCAGCAGCTCGAAAAGACTTCTTTTGATTCGCGAAATCAGTGAGCAAAGTGCGATTTTGCTCACTGAGTGAATGTTGTTTTCCATGACGTTTAGACTTCAACTTTTTCTTTTGTTTCTTTCACTTGTTAGTAAAAAGACAGAGATGAAAAATGTTACGTTATAAATTGTCATAATATGCATTTTTTTTTTCGTTCATGGCATCCTAGCGTATTCAGCCAGTTGTATTAGACGACGCGTTTTATCGGACCCGATTCCTTGTATCCGAACGGCATATGGCCCCTACCACCAAGCATACATAACATTGGCGTCCGTCATTTCACCTCTCTATCGCTCTTATATATAAGTGTGACAGAGAGAAAGACAGCCGTTTTAAAACGGACGGATATCGTGGTACTAGGCGAGTCAGAATCGCGTTCAGAAATTCGACACGAGTTCATTTCTAAATAATTATAACTGTTTTATAAAATTTTATGAGCTTTCATTTTTTTAGTAGTTATAATTATGTACTTTCTGTTACAAACATAATGGTAAAACAAAAACAAAAAATAACGGGATGGCACGTATAAATGTGTAATAACATATTTTCCTTTTCTCCATGCTGAGGTGAAAAGTTGTATGTACAACTTGAGAGCAAAGTTATTTGAATCTCGTGTCTTTCGAGTCTCTCGCTACGCTCAAGATTCTATTACAGAATTACTCGCTACGCTCGTGATTCTATAAAAGAATCTTTCGCTTGCTCAAGACTCAAAACTGACACTCGCATCAAATACGTACTTTGCTCTCATGTTGTACAAATAACTATTATTCATCGTTCAAATTTAGAGGGTTAATTTTGAGATGTTTCATATATTTCCGCCTACTAATAGGTATCTCAAGGTTTGTAAGGAACATCCGATTTTTGTTTCTCTAATCGGATGTTGTTCTCATAGTAAAAGTTCATCAATATGACTCCCTACAGCTTGGCCGGTGAATAAAAAGTCATCGTGTTTATATAACGGAAAAAGGGTAATTTTCACCCTTATATTAATAAGGGTTAATCTATAATAAAATTGTTAAAAGTTCGTTTTTAGACCTCACTGGTTATGCACTCGACATACACATTTGATCGAGAATTTACAGAAATTAATTTTATTACATATATCATGAAAGTATGTAACATTATTCAATCTGAATTTCTAATTCTATCGCGGCATTTGAACGAGTGTGGCTCATTTGCAATAAGAGGTCGCAATGACTTCCAACGAGCAGCATAAAGGCCAAGACTTGGCCGTAGTTGCATGCGCTAAGAGCTATTTCCGACGTTACTTCAGAGGTAGCTTTATCAAAAAAAAAATCGTTCATGTGTGGCTCATTTGCAATTAGAGGTTGCAATGACTCCCAACAAGAAGTATAAAGGCCAAGACTTGGCCGTAGTTGCATGCGCTAAGAGCTATTTCCGACGTTACTTCAGAGGTAGCTTTATCAAAAAAAAAATCGTTCATGTGTGGCTCATTTGCAATTAGAGGTTGCAATGACTCCCAACAAGAAGTATAAAGGCCAAGACTTGGCCGTAGTTGCATGCGCTAAGAGCTAGTACTGACGTTAAATACCTAGTACTGCGTAACACGTACTTCAGAGGTAACGTTATAAAAAAAATGTTTTCAGTAAAATTACTACATAATATAAAACAAAGGTGCTTTCTCTGTCCTTATATCCCTATTGTATGCTTGAATCTTTAAAACTACACAACGAATTTAGATGGATTTTAATAGATAGAGTGATTCAAGTAGAATGTTTAAGTATCAGTATTGTATCCATACAAAGCCGGGACGGGTCGCTAGTGGTTTATATCCTGGTGGTTCTCATTGAAAAACAAAGCAAGGAAAACATGGAAGTCTTCAAGTGAAAATCTAACGTAAAGCTTTTCTTAAGTAAAGCTTTGAACCCATGTATCCCCATGAAACCATCTATGTATAACCGTTAGGTTTTTCCTTTCCACGCCGATGGATTCAAAGCTTTACTTTAGACTTTTACTTGAACATTTCCCGATTTGCTCGCGTCGCATATAACCGCGAACCGCCATAACTGCTTGGGGTTGCAGGTCTTCAGCCTTGAAGTTTTCAATCCTGTAAGATGTGCTGCCATATACATATTTTTTTTGGAAAAAATCATCATACCAAAATTAATACTTATTATACCAGGGTTGGGTAACAGGTATTTTTTCACAGCTCGAATACTGTGAGCAATCACAGGGCAACCGCGATAACTGGAACATTCGCGAGCGCTCAGAGAGTTCCTTAGACTCGAATTTAATGAATGACTCACTGAATTTGGTTACAAATCAACTTATTAACGCCAGTGTTAATGATAGAGATATGTTAAGCTCTAACATGCGAGAGTTGGGTCTTGGTAATGTTATTCTGAATAATTGTGTATTTCAGGCATTAATATTTACTAGTCATTTGAAGTGTTCTAATTTAACAAATCTGTAGACTCTCAGTAGTCTTAAAACAGTTTTACTCCAGTTTTGTTGATTCAGAACTATGCAGTAGGTATTATTAATAAATAATAATAAAGTAATTTATTAGTAGTCACGTACTTGTACATTAATAAATAAATAAATTAATATCTTGGGACATCTTACACAAATCGACCTAGTCCCACGGTAAGCTCAATTAAGGTTGGTAATGTGGGTACCAAGCGACGATATATATTATAGATAGATACATATATATATACTTAAATAAATAGACAGCCATGACCAAGAAACAAATATTTGTGATAAATAAATACACAAATAATGCCCTCGCCGGGATTCGAATCCGGAACCTCCAGCTTCGTAGCCCTTTACGACCGAGACAAACATTTTCTAAAATCTTATGAAAAATGTATGTAGATCGTTTTAAATTATCTTCGTATACTTGTAAAAAATAATTAAAAAAATCGAATTGCCTTTTATCATTAATAAAATCGCATGCACGAAAGTGACGTTCAGGATCTATACGTAAATGCAAGATCTTGCAAATTAGCATGGATATGCATAAAAACATTAATAAAACACATTATTTATAAAAAAACTTCCTATTATAAGCGATCTTATATTTTTAGGGTTCCGTACCACAAGAAGAAAAAAAACGGAGCACTCATAGGATCACTGGCGTGTCCATCTGTCCGTCTGTTACAACCGATTTACTCCGACACTACTACTGGGCAGATTGAGTTGAATTTTCGCACACCTATGTAAATTGGTGACCCAACGATGGATGTCAAACGTAAATAAATGAGTTTTAAATGTGAAAGCTACTTTTAGACGGTAAATTAGAAAATAAAAATCAAAATTTTCACTTCATGATTTCGAGAAGATAAAATGTATTATCAATGCTAATAATAATATGATGAATGGATTAAAGCGACGATTTTTTGAAGCCGACGTGTAATAACCAGTACTATTTGCAATATATACTTTTACTGACTGGGAAAAACGAAGAATCTGTAAATTACATTACATTATACATATTCACACAAGAAAAAAAACGATATTTACTACACATTGAGTTTTTCACAGTAATTCAACAATAGATTTAAAGATGTGAACGGAATTAACGGGTTTTAATAGCCAAACAAGAAAATATTTGTGGTTAAATACTTTAAAAGCTTATGCTAGAAAGTACTACGTCGTGCACAAGCAGAATTAGCAGTAATCTCGCACCTAGCTTTAGTGATGATGTGAAGCTTCCGAAGATAGACATAGCAAAGTTTACCGGAAACTATCAAGATTGGACGTCCTTCTACAATGTGTTGTTTTCTTCATTCATCCACGAATAAGCAAAACTTAAGAAGTGTTCAAAAGAGCAACATTCATAATAGCAAGGCCAAAGCAATTCGAGAGATATTAGGTATGGACACCTATATGGAGTGCCTAACAAAGATGAAAACACAAGATATTATTAACCCAGTTCCTTGGATACGCTAATTAAAATACGATGAAATATATACCTAACGAATTAGACGAAATATGTAACCAATTCTTCAAAACATATGACTATCTTTCTTGGTTTTATTTTATGCGCAAAGACCGATTATGCATATCCGTGCAAATATTTATGACGAGCTCCGTCCGAACCTACAATTTTGTGCACTTATTATTTACGGGCATATTGTTTACACAAAATCACTTAATTTTATTCTAATTTGTGCTAAATAAAAACGTTTAACTCTTTAAGAGTAAGTATCACTCAATAAATAGAATGTTTGTTACCGCAAATATACGAAATAAGGAACTTACATGTGCACCTACTCCCACCAAAATACATCGCCATCTTCAACGCTGTCTTGCGACTGACTGATGCGGCCGCCCTTAGGTATTTGCTAATTTTACGTGTCGGCTAGTGTCTGCAGATTCGATCGGTATAGGTTTGAGCTCGAAAATACAATTTACTTGGTGACAGGATTTTTGCAAAGTAATTTGCAGGATTATATCAAACCGGTCGGAAAGGGGTAGGCAGGGTCACTACCAACTAGGCTACGGAGGCTGACAATTAATATTATTGATTTTTCTAAATGGCTCAAAAAGCAGGACTTGACAAGCATAATTATAACTTGAAATGTTCTTTTGATAGTACGTACGTGTCCGTACCGCGTTCATCAACATTTTCTAGTCATTTCTCGCAGAAACCTCGAGCGCGGAAGACAAAAGGCATAGCGGAAGGAGCACATGATAGTACTTATAGATACAGTCGGCGCATCAAGCCTGAAATTATCGGTTAACACAACTTTTGACAAGGATGAGGACAAAAACCGATGGAAAGGAACTAACATCACAGGAGTCAAGATTCTTAGTAAGGGCTTGTCCATTAATCACGTCATACGATTTTGGCCTGTTTTAGACCCCCTCACCCCCCATGGTGATATTTTCTGTCCCCCCCCCCGCCAATATGACGTGTAATTTTTTGCCAATTTAAGTAGTCCTTTTAATAACACTTGAATTTACGTACGTTTTTGCCAACTATGAGGTAAATGTTCGCGAAGTTTTAAAACTTAGTATTTAAAAAGTGTAGTATAAAAAAATAAAGATTTATTTTTACTGGGTATAATGTCGTTCAGCAGATTCAAGAGTAACAAAAAATTACACATGATTTGTCCGATGACCCCCCCTCCCCGATGGTGATAATTGGTGATTTTTTCTTTACCAACTAACCCTATACAGTATGACGTGATTAATGGACAAGCCCTAATGAAGAGATGATAGAGGACGGATTGTTGGAATAGGCATAGCGCGGAAACACATCAGTACATAAGTAGGTATAATACGGCGTAGCGACTGTAATATAAAAATTTAAAATTACGATACATTTTTTTCTATTTCCGAATTCGAAAAAAAAAAAAAATTGCTAGAATGCTAGGCTACATTCAAACAATAAAAAAGTACTTTCGCTCCAATTCATTCGGAAACTATTACTTCCATGGTCATAATTATAATATTATAATGTTTAATTAATGGTCCGTAATCCAGGCCACATAATTGTATGTGTAGCATCAACAAAATAAAAGACTCGGAGTCATTACTCCATTTTATAAGCCGCTCAGTAGCCATACCATGAGTTGGAAAGTAAAGGATACGTAAGGTTTTACTCGATACGTAATGCATTATATCCCGCTCACACTAACATATTGGCGCAAGCGCGATGGCCTGCTTTAGGTATCGAGTAAAACCTAACTTTATTGATACTTGCAAAGTTATGGTACGACTACAGTATGAGAAACATGCACTACAGCCGGCCCTACCGCGAAAAACGAAATTTGTAAATTTCGAGGATTTGTCTCTCTCACTCTAATGACGCCTTCGTTTGAGTGACAGAGAAAAATCCTCGAAATGTACGAATTCCGATTTTCGCGGTAGTAGGCCAGAAACTTGTGAATGAATATAATTGCAACAAAAGGATGTAAGAGGCATTGTTTATCCTTAAAAGACGCGCCCTTTTTGATTAAGCAACTACTAGTTGGCATGAGGCAGAGATATTTCGGGTGTTGGTGGATGGCTTAAGTGCATTTTCAGTGCATAAAAGATGCATTCAGAGAAACTTGCTTGTTTATTTTAGGTTGGATTGGATGCACTGCTTCTGTTCCATCAATTTAGCTTTTTAGTAAAGGTGGATTTAGACTAAACGAGCGAATGCTAATTCCATCACCCACTTTACGAAATTCGTTCGTTACACTATACGTGATTCGTCGAAATTCGTTGATTTCGTAGAGTGGGGGATAGAATGAGCATTCGCTCATTTGGTCTAAATCCACCTTTACAGGTATATTAAGGTGCGGTTAAACTAAAAGAGCATTCGCTGTTCTAGCGCTCGTTCTACGAAATCAACCAATCACGTTTTGTGTACCGATCGAATTTCGTAGAGTGGGAGGTTAGAACAGCGAATGCTCTTTTAGTTTAACCGCACCTTTAGGCTAGTTTTATTTATTGTGATCTAATTTTCATGAAGTATGTATGATGGTCAAGTATTTTAAACTTAAGGTGAACATGAATTGATTGGAACAAATCTAAGCCTAATGAATTAGAGGTCTCTAAACGCTGACTACAAATAAAAAGTCTCAGTTAGTCCAATTATTACTAAACTAGTAATTTTTTGGGTTGAACGCCATCGTCATCATCATATCAGCCGAAAGACGTCCACTGCTGAACATAGGCCTCTCCCAACGATTGCCACAATTACCGGTCCTGCGCCACCCGCATCCAGCGGACTCCTGCGACCTTCACCAGGTCATCAGTCCACCTTGTGGGGGTCCTACCCACGCTACGCCTTCCGGTACGTGGCCGCCACTCAAGAACCTTCCCGCCCCAACGGCCATCGGTTCTACGCGCAATGTGCCCCGCCCACTGCCACTTCAGTTTAGCGATTCGGAGAGCTATTTTGGTTACTTTGGTTCTGCTGCAGATGGTCTCATTTTTAATCCGATCACGCAGAGAGACTCCTAGCATAGCCCTCTCCATTGCCCTTTGGGTGACTTTGAGACTTCTTATGAGGCCCATCGTAAGCGGCCACGTTTCAGTACCGTATGTCATCACTGGCAACACACACTGATCAAAGACTTTCGTCTTCAAACACTGCGGAATATTGGACGAAAATATGTGTCGTAGCTTCCCGAACGCTGCCCAACCGAGTCGGATTCGACGATTGACCTCTTTCTCGAAGTTGGACCTACCTAACTGGATAGTTTTAGGTATATATATTCGTCTACAACTTCGAGTGTAAAGTCTCCGATTATTACGGGAGTTGGTGCTACATGGGAATTTGACATGATTTTCGTCTTATCCATGTTCATTTTAAGACCAACTCGGAGGCTTTACTGAGGTCAACAAGCATAGTACTTAAGTCCTCCAAGGTCTCAGCCAAGACTACTATATCGTCAGCGAATCGAAGGGTTCAACGTAAAAAGAATAAAATGATTTGGAATATCCGGTCCCGTGAAATTATTTTCATTACTTTAATTTCATTTCACCACTCACAAACCGCTTACAAAGTGTATGTTCCTTAAAGTTGAATTGTTAAAGAATGGCGTATTTACCTCTCGTGTGCCAGATTTTTTTTTTCTAATTGTTTTCCCGTACGCGAATGGAATCCACGTCAAGGCTTGAGCGAGTTTATAGTGAAGTGTATTTTTTAATTTTATAAGTTGTTAAAAGCCTACACATTCCTCAGTTTTTTTAAACCTAGAATGCCTGTAAATAATTATGCCAATCCATTATGCATTGGTACTTTATACAACTATATGATAATACAGACGTCAACAAAAGTTGCTCTCCGTATCATAGCGTAATAAGGTTCAATTTAGCGTGTACTCTTTGTCGCCCACTGTACCATAAAGTAAAACTTTCTATTGTCGTTCTGCATTCAGAAAAAAATGTTTTTGTAGCGCCAGTACAAAGCGGACGGCGGTTTATTCTGTAGGGAAATTTAATATAACACTGTGTCGTACTGAAAAGGAATGCCTGTCAAATATACTGTGGTAGTTAAGGTAAGTGTGACATGGTACGTTTTTAAAATTATTAAAAATAAAATAATTTAAAAAAATGGAATGCCCGAGCCGTCATTAGCTTCTCTTTTTTTAATTTTGTGCAATGGGTTTAACAATGACCAGTTACGTTGAAGGTAAGAATAAAGAAACAAAAAAGTATTAAAAGATTTATTACAAAATATCTTTTCTCATAATATTAACATAAAGCTAATATATTTTTGTATGGCACGAGGAACATTTTAAGTACAAAACTGAAAATACCTACAAAATATGAATTCACGTTCAGTTAACCTAGACGTTCTAAAATGGTTTAAAACAATTATTTCCTTATTACTAAAATGCTTCTTGGTTTTTAATTAATTTATCATTTTATGAAATAGTTTTCAGTAAAGGTACTTTTAAAAGGCTTAAGTTACATTTCCAATATCGTTTTTGTATCATGTTTGACTTATAATGGGCACTACACTAAAGCAATAAATAAAACACTGAGTCCTTATCTATAGTAACACATTCTGCCATGTTATTTAAATAAGATGTATTATTATACTGTTTAAAAAAAAAGTCCACCTGAGTTTCTTACTGGTTCTTCTCAGGAACGGTGTAGAGTTAGAACCAGTACCTAGTAGATTAGTAGTTTTTTTTTCTCTCTTGATAATGTCAGACGATTCGAAAATGCTTTTTAATAAGCTTACTTGAATAAAGAATAGTTTGACTTTGCCCTAATTTTCAAAATCAACATTTTTTGTATTTTTTATTAAAGTCAACTACACAGAAATCATACAGAAATATCACTGACATAAATTTAACGCTTCATTGTTTTGTTTTGTTACAGGACCCATCTTGTATATTTTTGTAGCCATTGATGAAACAATTACTTAATACTACAATTACTAAAATTTACTTTATGTAGGAATCTACTTACAATATTAAGCATAGTACCTATAATACGAAGTCAAAATTATTAGATTAAATTAAGAATAAGACTTAAATTATTTACAAAAGTAGTGATCTATGTACAAAATAAATAAAAAGGTAACGTATTTGGAGAGCACTCTAACAAATAATTACATTTAGGTTGCTCTTAAACTAGCTTAAGGTGCATTTAGACCAAACGAGCATTCGCTCATTCTATCCCCCACTCTACGAAATTCGTTCGTTACGCAAAACGTGATTCGTCTAAATTCGATGATTCCGCGTTTGGTCTAAATGCACTTTTACATCGAAAATTATGAGACTACGAGTATTTCCACATAACTTATATATCTACTTAAATGTTAAATATCAAACTTTTGAAGGTTGATTTCATAAACACATAAATTGGAGTAAATACATAATATTTTTATTCAACATTCATTTACTTACAATGTTAATACTAATCAGAATTATTTTGCTGTCACAAGAACACCCGTTCTTTTGTGCATGTCTGTGTAAAGTGTGTTGCGTCATCATAAGTTGATCTGAGGCCAGCCGTACACCTGTAAGTTCTTACGTAAGTTATAGGGACGGCTATACTAAGGAATGAGAAAGTGATATTCACCTCTCTTTCCTTAGTATAGCTCCGTCCCTATAACTTACGTAAGAACTTACAGGTGTACGTGCGCACTGAAGATTATTAATTCCTCAATTGGAAAAATAATTATTGTACAAAAAAGTACCGCGTTCAACAACATAGGATTTCTACATACGTTTTCACCTTTAGCAACCGATATTATAATATTTATATTAATTTAAACTTTCACGATTATCATACTCTACAACATACGGGACTTAATGGCATAAGCTTACGTTTAATATTATACTTTAACTATTATTATGTTTAATAAACAACATACTTTATATATGAAGTCGGGAGGGTATCTATATGAAATATAGGTGAAACTTATTTTGTTACATTAACGGCCTCTTTCACAATTGCCTGGTAATTATATCGGCCAGATAAAATTACTACAATCCTTTTCCCCAGGCATATAAAAGAAAAGGACGACAAACAGATACTTGATATATATACAGTGTGTTAACATGATAATGCGATGGAGATTTTTAGCCAAACCGTGAACATTATTCAGTTCAAAATGCTAATATTAGAAGTAAATTACTTTGAAAGAAAAAAATAATTCAGAAGCTTTAATCTAAAATTACTTCAAAATTAATCGTTAATTTGCACTTGACAATGACAGATCGCACAACGTTTGACAACTAAGCAGTACACGCGCTACATTGATCGTTCGGAGGAAATAAACTTAATTGTACGGTCAATTTAATTATTTGTCAAATGTTAATACTTAAAAATTATTGCTAGTAATGCATATTATTAACCATTTTCGTAATAGCCAAGGTCAAGGTAACACACTGTACATTTTATTACACATGATGGTAAAACAGGCTCTAAGACCTACTTAAGGCCAGCCGTACACATGTAAGTTCTTACGTAAGTTATAGGGATTTACTTATACTAAGGAATGAGATAGTGATATTCACCTCTCATTCCTTAGTATAGCCCCTGTCCCTATAACTTACGTAAGAGTAGGTAGGCTGGTCTAAGATAACTAACATGATAAAATGATAATAACAATCGATTTGCCCTGTAAGTAGGATGAACCCGTTTGTCATCGTTGCCATCACGTTTTAACCATTATGCAAGTGCTAAAGTGACGCGTAGCACCATAAACGCGTGACCACCATAAGCCACCTGAATCATAAAATTATTTACTCATATTTATTCAAATATTGTGACAACTTGGATGCAGTTTTAAAACTTTTGAAGTTCAGACGTGATTAGACGTGATTATGCAAGTGCAAAAGTGATGCTTAGCACCATAAACTCGTGACCATCATAAGCCACATGAATCTTAAAATTACTCTTATATCTTCAAATATTGTGACAACCTGGATACAGTTTTAAAACTTTTGAAGTTCAGACGTGATTATGGTACCTACTGACATCTATAAAATTTTATTTAAGTACCTAAACATTTTAATTAAAACGGTCACGTTAACCTTCTCCGTCTTCTCGCTCTGTAACAAGAAGTAAAAATAATTAATTTACGATTAGAAATAGTGTCGTCAAAGACATACATTCATAAGTACACTCTTTCGACTGTGCAAATTAAATCAAACAGAATTTATTAAAGGTAGAATTTGTTGGTATTCACCCAATTACAGGCATGCAAACATGGTAAAAATTTAATCTCATATTTTTGTCTTCTGATATAGTCTCCTTAAGTTCTTTCAACTTTCTAAAGACCTATATACAACTGCAAGTTATTGCAATTAAAACCTAGTTATAAGCTAGACAGAGGTGCCGATGCTTGCCACTCACTCTTACTCATAAATAGTTGCAACTCAAAACTTGCAGCAACAACTTTCAAGGTGTTGATTCAGATTTAATTTCTCGAATAGAGCCGGAATAACTATAACCGATGTGATCTTATGTTTAACAGGAACACTCGGTCTTCTTGCGGCTACCCGTCTCTTTTTAGCACGTTTTTATTAGCTTCACTCGTAACTAAGTACTCGTATGTATGTATGTAAGAAACATCTTAACACGTTCGACGCCGCTGATACAGCGTGTGTGACTAACAAAATCTGATTCCTATGCCAGTGACATGCCACTAGCATAATATCAAGTTCTTCCTCCTATGCCAGTGCCATAGAAATACGAACGTTCTTGACACAAATGCTATGTCGCTGGCATAAGAGTAGGTAATGGCATAGGAGTTCTATCAGATAATTTCGATCGGCATAGTATTAGCACTTAGTGAAACAGTACTGGAGGCGAACGTGTTAAATTTGACCTCACGCTCTAAGTTCTGATGACAATACATGATTAGTTAAGAAACGTCATTATAAATCCAATATAGCGGCCTCCCCAAGATGGCGGAATAGCTGTTTGAAATCCACTCCCAAATTGTGTTAGATGAAAAGGTTGGCTAACGTGACGGGAACACAAAAAAAGTGTGTTTTTAGTTAAAAAAAATATAATCAATATTATTGAAAAGAGACGGGTAGTCGTGAGAATGCTGCATATTGCTGTCAAACACAAGATGTGCTAAGGTTGCAGACTGACCCATATATTATGACAAAATGTGTAAAATCAATCTGACTTGCACGATAGTGCTACTAAAAAAATAGCCCCACGAAACTGTCGATTACATCAAGAATAGAATGGAATAAATAACAATACTTACGATATATGTCTTTCTCTTCTCGGCATGTTTGGTGTTATTTCTGCACACAATACGATGAATTTGCTGTTGCATGGATATCTGAAATTGTAATGATATTCAAATATGCGTAGGTATTTAATATTATGAAGTCCACTCAATCTGCATTAATTAGTTAATGTATTAAATTTATTTATGCTTAATAAGCGTCTGTTAGAGAACAATCTATTAATTTTTACATAACTATTAAATAATTGAGCTTTATTATGCTAATAAAAATTAAAACGAAGACATTTTGCGAGCACTGAGTTAAAATTACTTTAATTAATCTTTTATTTATAGAAACTGCTAGATTTGCGGACTTAGTACATCATGCGTTTGCAGCTTTCCGTCTTTTTTTAGATTTTATTGCTTAAAAGGTGACGTACAGCTGCAAGTCGCTGTCAAAGACGAGATATGCTAGACCCCCGGTACACTTTTTTATTTTTTTTATAAATCGTATTCAAAACTTTGATGTCTCATTTTGATTTTTTGTCGCACGAGCTTGAAATGTTGAAAAATTTTAAAAACGTACAATTCTTTCTGTAGCAACCTATTGCTGTCCAGCGTTGATGCTGTCCCAAAGTGTTTAGGACTTTCGCTGATCCAGTCTTGACAGTTAGCTTTTTGACCCATTTCTGGCGAGTTAGCTCCATGCCATAATTTATGTTCTGGCCTGAAATAAAGATCTTCATTTTAATACTTCCAAAGCTGGAGCTGAAGGTCTCCGGTTACTAGCCAGTTAATGGTTTTTATTTGTGTGTTCAACTCAACATAAATATTGGTTACTTTCTTCGTTCTATGTATTTAAGTGATGTCTATTTGTAGATATCTATTATGTTTATCAGCGCTCAGGTATCACTATCTTCTTTTCGCTTAGGATCCACAAGCTTCGAGATATTTTTTCTTAATAGAAGATGCAAACAATGTAAACAAACCTTGTATCCAATATGTGTTTCATTTCCAATATACGTTATTGAATACCGCTAACCGCTAAATACTTGTGTTATTTTATCAACTCTCCATTAAATTATTCTAAACCATTCAAACAATTATTTATTAATTTTGTTATTATTCCAATAAGTAACAAATATTTAAAAAAAACTTTTAAAAAGTTAGATTCGAATATATTATACTATTCGATAGATAGATTAAGTACGGCTCCGTTGTGTCGTCTGATGTCTAACACTTAAGTACCTTCTTCAATTAAAAGTACTGACTCACATTACTTACCAATTGGGATCAATGAATATGCTTTTTCCGTTGAATCCGTAGATGTTAGTTGTCGAAGGCACGTAGCCTTGGTTATAAAACATATCACTCCACGTGTCAAATAGCCTGTCTCCGAACAAATTTCCCACCGGTAAATGATGGTACCTTTTATCTAAAAGATTTTCTAATCCACCTTGCCTGTGAAATAAAATATAATAATTATGACTCAAAATTTTCACTTCGTTACGATAAATTTATCATCAGCCTTTCTTTTTAATATCATAATAGTACATTGTGCATAAACATTCTTACCTATAATCGAGTAAGGGTTCAAAGTGACCGCTAATGTTATGTCTTTGTGCCTGCCTCTTGCAATCATTTCCTATTGCGTAGAAACCAAAAGTCGAATTTGTTTCACTCAACATCTTGCCAGTATATGGACTATTTAGGGCTATTAGACGAATCTGTAATGAAACGAATAAGTATTAATTCTACATCTCATGTAGGATATGTAAGCCATTATGAAAATACATTAGAAACTGTAAATAATCAATCAAAAACAATTTTGAATACTTAAATAATGTTTGTACACAAAACTATAATAATGAGAAATTAAATGGATGAAAAAGTTTAACTGGGTGCGTTGTACCTAATGAACATGTTTGTGTAGTTGTATGTTATAGTGTGGTTGAAGCAAAAAAATAGATATGTACAGACTTTGCAAGTGGGTAGTCATTGGTACAGTATAGTCAAATGGTTAGCAGCACAATGACAAAATTATTCAGAAATGAAAAAAAAAACATATGTGACTCATTGGTTGAATCTCCACCAGTGTCAAAAAACAAAAACGAATGAATAAGGCTAATATCTTACTAACATAATTTGTCCTTAAACGTTGATGAGGTCGAGGTCTTACTCTCGGAGGTTTATCCGTATTTGCGATTATATTGTTTCTAGGGTTTCGAGACGTTATTGTCGTAGGAGCTTGCCATGGTGGTCGGGTAGTCGTCGGTGAGGGGGTGTTCCACAGGGAACCCATCTAGGACCACATATATAGTTACTGTAGGATTACATTAGTATTAGGATGTTAACTTTGAAGTAAATATACAATAATAAAACGCATAAAAAAACAGGAACCAAAAATCACAATGAAGCATTGCTGATAAATAAAAAATAAATGTAAAGACATCTTACACAAATATTAAGCCGCACGGTAAACTCAATTAAAGCTTGTGATGCGGGTACCAAGTAATGATATATACACGTATAATAGATACTTAAATATATAGACAGCCACGACCAAGGAACAAATATTTGTGATAAATATATACACAAATAATGCCCTTCTGTTCATAGCAGTATATAAAATGAATGATGTATTATGTTCATAATTATTAATTTTAATACAATATGTACACACTATAACAGGAAATCAGGTAACAAGGTTAAATTAGTTGCTTGATAATTAATGAACGCAAATTGTTAACATTTCACCATGTTTCTAATATTACTCGAGTAAAATGTTACTTCCTTTTAAAAAGAAATGTTAACAATATGCCTTGAGCGCTCATTAGAGTCTCATAATCATAACGCAACATTGAATTAACAAAGGAAACATTCTTATTAAGGAAAAGAAAAAATATACCCGGACATATTGCCACCCATTTTCGACCCGTAAAAGAAGAATTTCCTCTTGTAGCACGAAGGCTAGGGTTCCCAAAGGCGTTTTCGCGGTTCTCTGTAAGGAAAAATAATATTATGACTAGGAAACAGACTAGATATAAATATGTTTGCATATAAATAATTATGAATGTCAATTTATGATAATACATAATTTACGTATTTTTAAAAAGCAAAAGATTCACAACAACACCGTTCAATTATGATAAAAAGCTTACACTTTTCATGAGGACATTGCAACGGCCTGTTTCAGAATCTCCGAATAAACGTAATATATCCATTTGATAAAATTATTAATATCCTTTTCCCCAGGAATACAAAAGAAAAGGTTTAGTTAACATTTATCTGACAGTTATATTTTACCCCGGGATGGGATAATAAGCCCTAACCTGTAAACATCTCTTAAGTAAGCTAGCCAATAAGTATTATTTGTGCTTTCATTCTTATTGACATGCCTATAAGGATCGAAAGAGAAAAGCTTGCTAATTTAGAAGACGTGTATGAATACGCGGCTAAGTATTATAATTTAGGAGCATTTGAATAATTTTAATTCATTCTACACATTAAGCAAATAAATGCCCATTAAAACGAAATGCATTTCCAGACGTAGTTTTTGTTAGACATACACGTAGCTCCTGTTCTTACGTCCTATTGTGTTAATAATATATTTTTTGCTTTTTTACCACAGCTTACCTTAATTAATGCCGTCCGGCTTTTGTAAACAACCGTGGAAGCTGTGTAGAAGTCATCATCATCGACTGAAAAATATAAATTCTTGTTTCAAATTTTCGATTATATTTTCATCAAAAATAATTAAGGTTCATAGACTCGGTCACACAAAAAATATACATAATTTGTAATCACTCAATATAAATTCTTGTTTCAAATTTTCGATTATATTTTCATCAAAAATAATTAATGTCATACAAAAAATATACATAATTAGTAATCACTAGCGTTTATTTAAGTCGATTGCTCGATATAATTAACTTCGTATATTGGAAGCAAATCACGTACGTATTGGAAATGTTGAGCAGCCATAGAAATGGCGAATGCTTGCGAAAACGCTCAAACAAAAAAAACGAAGCAAATAAAAAAAAACTTATTGCAGTCCACGACTTAATAAATGTGAGTGTCTCGAATTACGTGTCCTAATACTCAGATACGGTTGAATTTGTTTTCAATCCTATCTCAATCTATGGATTATACAAGGGTTTAAGTACTATCTCTATTTTTTATATCTATTGTATTTAACCTTTACTGGCACAAGCATTAGTTGTTTGTAGTTACCATCCGTCTTGGAACAATTACTGTTAATATACTGTGAATATATAAATAATATGTTTTGTGAGATCTAGAAATTACTTTGACACTCGTGCTCGTATAGTGTACTGATACAATAGTACATGTGGGCCTTTGATACCACTTGACTCTTTTTAAGTAACTTTTTATGTGATTATCTCGCATTTACTTCTCAAAAGATGATGGCTAATGTGGTAATTATAAATTTACATCTATCAAATCAAATGACCCACAAAACCACAGCACTACAAACAGGTCCGAGCTCTCTGAATAATTTTAAGCGCTTGGATTTAAAACAGAAACCTTTGTACTTACTAATATTTTCATAATACACAGAATTTAATACGTCTGCCGGACCACTGAAAGACAATCCGGGAGATCCTGGTATCCCGGGTTCACCGGGTGGCCCGGGAGGCCCAGGAGGTCCAGGAACGGGTGTATTGTTGCTGGTGGCGCCTGGGGGTCCAGGAGGGCCGACCGGACCTGCGGGACCAAGTTGACCTCTTTCTCCCTTTTCGCCTTTCAACTGGAAAATTCGTAATATATGTGTAACTAACACGGACTGTAATTATAATGATTCGTTGTGATCCACTTGTGTTGTATTATGATTAGGAATAAACAACCATGTAGAGAATCGCTTCTTCATTATATATATATATTTTATGCTATAGGTGGCAAACGAACAGACGAATCGCCTGATGGACGCCTGGTGCAACACCAGAGGCGTCGCAAATGCGTTGCCGGCCTTTAAGGTGGGAGTACGCTCTTTTCTTGAAGGTTTTATTTATGGTACGAAGAAGCGAATGCTGTTGGTCATTTGTAAAATAATGTAATTGTACTAGTTTGCATCAGATTAGCAGTAGTTTGTGTGATAGAGTGTGCACTAAACTTAGTACTGCTATGTGAATTTACATAATGCCATAATGAAGTCTTAAAAAAATTATGGGCAAATAGATAAAACAGTAGATTTAAGATGAGACAGGAAATAAAGATTCATTACCAATGCTACGTCAATAGGCTGTGCTCTTTCGCCTTTCTCTCCTTTTTCTCCAGTCGATCCTTTTTTTCCTTCAACGCCTTTGTGACCCTAAAATACATAGCATATAAAGCATCATCAAAATACTGTTCAAAATTGGTACCCCAACTTTTGCGGTTTCAAAATGATTTACAGTTACAATTTGTGCATGTTAATTGTACAGTGTTTTTAAAAACACCGTGCGTATGTTTTTTTAGTATTATGTAACTTTACAGGTTCTGTAGTCCCTAATGATTAAAAAAGAAAATTAGGCACTTGTAGTTAAGTCTATTTTAGTTGAATAAGCACGTCAGCATTAGAAACCAGCCACTTACTGCAGGTCCTTGGGATCCCGTATTTCCTTTGTCCCCTTTAGGACCATTTTTACCAGGAGGTCCTTGTGCACCTTTTACACCAGGATCTCCTTTTGAGCCGTTTTTTCCCGGATGTCCATGAGATCCTTTCTGGCCCTGAATTATGGTAAATTGATATAAATTCGGAACGTTAATAGTAAAACATTCGCGAAAAATAGGTATATAAACAAATTTTACAACTGATAAACATAAATATATATTATCTTCTTCGCATAAGAGTAGTTATCATCTTTCAAATATTGCAACTCAAACGTTCAGTTATTTGGGTCCCAGCTAGCCACTAATACCACACTTTAAGGTTGGCCAATGTCGTAAGAGACAACGGAAACGATAATTAAGTACATCCACAAAAACACCTCTTAAACCTACCTTCGTTATAGTAACAGCAGTAGCAGGTGCATTGCCCGGTGGCCCAGGTTTCCCACGTTCGCCTTTATGACCTCTTGGCCCAGATGGTCCTAAATCCCCTTTGGGTCCCTGTGGTCCTTGCTCGCCTTGAAGTCCATCTTTACCATCTTTACCGTCAACACCCGGCGGTCCATTTACCCCATCATCCCCCCTGTCACCCTAAAATATGTTTGGTGATTTTAATTATTGCAAAATACTAGGAACGATAGTTTTACTTCACTAAATGTATGCACAATTCACCTTAAGTCCGTTATCGCCTTTCTCCCCTTTTGGACCTCGCAATAAGTCGGCAATTTCAGCTTCTATAAATACAAGATAAAATATGATTTACTTTAGAGCTTTTACAGATGGATAATCAAAAAATTGCGTTCTAAAATAAATTGACTTGCCCATAAGATAACGAGGTTGATTTACTTGGACTGATTGTAAAAAAAGAATACAAGGAAGTTATTGTATTAAGACATAAAAGGGCCTAGTCGAGCAGCTTCCAACCAAAAAATTATACAACTACTTATTCCTAAGCTTAGTCGGAGGATCAATATTCAATCTGCCTCTTTCTTACCCTACGAGAACTGTAAAGGACGCAGCTACGGCTGAAGCTTCGGACGTTCGTTCATTAAGTAATGCCAATTCGACAGGTCAGGATGGGGATGGAATCTTTGAGGGAAAATAAAGGAAAAAATGAAAGGAAATCAATCGGCTAACGTTATTACTTGTACGTGATCTGGTTTGATTGATAAGAAAGAGAGCAATGTAGTAACGAGTATAGATTAAATAAAACAGCATTTTAAGTAATACACTTTTTAAGAATATCAAATATTCAAAGAAATTTAACAAATACATTATGAAACCGGCACGACATTTTAAGGTAAGTATTGCTCTTTGCATTAAATTTTACTTAGTAAGCTGTTGATTTTTTTCTTACACCTGATGAATGAGATCAACAAGTGAAAAATATAAACAATGCTTCCATTAACGTATTCAAGATATGATGTAATGATTACTTACTTTCTTTGGGATCTATCTCTTCGGATAATAAAGACGTTAGTTTTGCTGGCATGCCAGCCAGTCCAGGTGGCCCAATTATGCCGCTATCACCTGTAATCAAATTAAATTTTAAATTTTAGAACTATTTAATTTATTGAATAAAAAAGACTTAGACGTCGAAAGAATTACACGTTATTTTGCAAAATCTCTGAACAAGATTATATGCGCGGTCACTCGACTCGCTTAACTAATTTATATAGGTAAGGTTTATTTTGTTTTAAATGTTACAGAATTTATTTTATATTGCTTATGAATAAATAAATATAAATAAATAAATATCTTGGGACATCTTACACAAATCGACCTAGTCCCACGGTAAGCTCAATTAAGGCTTGTGATGTGGGTACCAAGCGACGATATATATAATAGATAGATACATGTAGATACTTAAATACATACACAACCATGACCAAGGAACAAATATTAGTGATAAATAAATACACAAATAATGCCCTCGCCGGGATTCGAACCCGGAACCTCCAGCTTCATAGGCAGAGTCACTACCAACTAGGCTACGGAGGCTGACAAAATGACGAAACTGATATTAATATCATTTGTTAGCATATTCTCCCTTTATATAACACTCTTTAAGGATTCTACTTATTTGTTCCGGTTTCTTTGTATCTAACAAGGGTACATAATCTTTAGGTAGTCTATTTAATATGTCGGGGAGAATGTACTTACAAGTTATTTTTCCATATACATTATTGACCTTAGGTAATGAGAACAAGGGTAGGTATTGGAGCTGGCGCAATTGCTTAGATCTTTCCTTCTTTTTCAAACTATATATTTGATCTGATTGTTCTTTTACAATGTAATTTATCAAAAAAATTCATGACATTACAATATTCAAAGATTTGCGCGTAATTATCTTTGTACTTACATTTAATCTTGTAAGGCACTATGGTTTTAAGGAGTCTTATTTGAATATCATACATTTTCTGAAGATAGGTTTTGTATGTCCTGCCATAGCTAGATAAGCCATAATTAATTACCGAGTCTGCCAGTGCCAGATATAGCAGTCTTGAGGTTTTATAGGGCAGTTTATGTTTCAGGACACTCAGCTTAGCAAGTATTGATCTTAATTTATTGCATACGTTATCAATTTACTTACTTCATTATGTATTCAACCAATGTACTTAATATATTTTCTGCCTGTATTATTTAAATATGCACATCATAAAATATATTAATTAAGCTGTATCTTTCTTCTTCTAAATAAGGATTAGAAAAATGATCCATTTCTTTTACTTGAACTTGACTAGTTGCAAATAAACAAGTTTTAATAATAATTTTTCAATTTTAATAAAAATTGAGGGTTTAGCGAGCACATCGATTGTGTCATTTTATTTGAACACTAACTGCTTGTTGTTTTAAAAAATGTCCATCCACACAAAAATCATATATACCTTCATTATTTAAAGTGCTTCATCTCCATGTTGATAATCATGAGATTTATTGTACTATTTTGAAAATAAAACTATAGTCTGGCAAACCAAATGACAGTAACAACAGTACTTTTTTTGAGTTAATAACAATAGTATTAAGAAAGTGGTAGTGAGTTTACCTTAGCCAAACTATAATTTAATGGTAAATAAATGAGATGTCATGCCTTTTTGTCCTTTATCGCCGTGGCGACCGTCGCTTCCTGGTGTGCCTGGAATCCCATCTGCTCCGTCTTCTCCGGGCACACCTCGTTCACCTTTTAGACCCTAAAAATTTATATTTTTTTTATGACTATATTGGTTGGTGATTGGTAGATGTGATCACATCGGTATAAATCCTGCGGATGTTACACATTATTACGTATGCTTGATGGTTTATCAACTATGGCTACTGATGTAACAGCTTATTCTAAGCAAATAAAAATTATATTCTATTATATTTTGTTCCTTTGCGTATTTAAGTTGGGCCCTAATTTATAACTGTGTTTCTTTCTGAATGAAAAATATAATACCTAAGTTATGGCAACGACGACTATAATGTATCACCTCTGTAGTTGCTGGAGTCGATAGAATATGCTTAACATCAAACGGGCTCATATGCTTGTATGCCACAGTCGTATTGCACAATACAATGTGATAATTTTTCAATTAAATATTAAAGACGTTTTATTATATTCTTTGCTGGTGTGACGTAAATTGCTTATGTGTTTAAATACAAAACTACTTGTGGTATATAAATACTTTGACTTTACAGTCTTTGCCGTATTTGCTCGGTCAAAGTACCTATAATGGCGTTTTATCTTTCTCTTATGCATTTATTAAAACGATCATGGGCAATGTACATAATTCTGTGGCGTTGACCTCCTGTTGTTAATATTTTTTCCAGTTTGTAAATAATATATCTTATCATGTTACCTGGTCACCTTTATCTCCTTTAGTTCCCGTTTCTCCCTTTTCACCCCTTTCGCCTGCGGGTCCTCTAAGGCCAGGGGGACCCATGGGTCCTGTTGGACCTCTTTCACCCGGTATGGCTACTTTTGTTTCTTCTGTTCCCTGTCAATAGGCGTTCTAACATTTAACGTTTCTAAGAATTACTAGTAGGTATATCATTTATGTATTAATTTATCGTAGTGCTTAGATTAAAAAAGTAATAATTGAAATGATGAATATTACATCAACTTTATGTAATATCCTGTCCTATAGAGATTTATGACGGAATGTTTCTTAAAATAACCTAGAAATCATTTATTAGGAACGCGTACCTAACAGAAATGGACAAAACATATGCGTCATTTAATTCATCATGCCCATATCATACATTCTGATTTTAGCCGCTGGTTCTCAATTCTAGTCGAGTACTAAGTATATCCATGAGTACTTTTTTTATATAAATTGGACATAGTAAAAGGACCCAATCTCTGAAATATGTTACTGAAATAAATTTTCCTTTTAACGTAAAATTTTGATTCAGTTAATAGATTTTTGTGGACCGGAGCCTTTTTCCTTTATCTAATTGAAGGTCAAAGCTTCTACATATTCACATTATCCAAGGTTGAATAAAAATCACCTTCATAACTGTACAAACTCCCGGGGGTCCCTGAGGTCCTGGTGGCCCGGTTAGACCTGGTTCTCCATTCTTGCCTGGTTCACCGTCTCGCCCTGGAGGCCCGACGCTGCCTGGGCTGCCGTCACTGCCTCTTTCACCAGGATGTCCTCTGTGACCCCTTGGGCCGGGTTCTCCTTGTGCACCCTGCAATTAAAATTAAAATATTTTATTTTCATGTTACAATGGACGCATTCAGTAGAACTTGCTTAATATAATTTTGAGGGGACCACGCTATAAAGGTGTTTTAAAGAGGAAATGCATTGTAATTATTTAATTTTTAATGAAATACATAACTAAGATATTCTTTTTTTTCTTCACTCCTCCTAACCATATCAAAACATATAAGCTTGCAGCGATAACAATGAGTAAATAAATTGTGTAGGTAAGTACCCACAAATTAGCCCATCGCTAGTCAGGGTTACATACTTAACAACTGGGTTGGCGTTATCAAAGTAAAAACTATGCCCAAAGAATTTGCACGTGATCTTTTATTTAGTGACCACGTTCTGGCACCTAAGTAGTTCAATAAATTTAACCAACCATATAGCGCGGTAACTAAAATTATTAAAACTTTTGACATAGTCAAAGCTTAGATTAATTTTTCTTTTGCCATTTGTTTCGTTACTACGAGTATACCGGTAACCCACTGCTACGTTAGTTTCAAAACGAAAAATAGATAAAATGTGATGTTTATCATGTTTACCCGATTCTGAGAAATCGTTTTAAAACCCAAAGTTTTCTTACCGGTGGTCCTAGAGGTCCAGTTTCGCCTTGATCACCTTGCGGCCCAGGGTCCCCCGGCGGGCCCCTCATTTCTGGCATAGAGGCTAGTATACTCGATATTGTCGACTCGGAGCATTCACATTTCTGTAAAAATGTTCAATGTAAAGTAACAGTTTAACCGTTTTGTCTTTTTTTTTGTTTTGGTACCTTACCTATGACAAAATATTTTGTAACGTAATGTACTTAGGTGTGCAACTACTTTAGAGGAAAAATAAGAAGAGTTTTAAAACTAAAAACCAATTCGAATGTTTCCGTGAAAAAATGATAGAAATAGATTACCTAATCGCAACTCCTGTACCTACATATAAGCGACATATTTTTATAATTGATATATTTTTTAATTTTTTATGATATATTGTATATTGATTACAAAATAAGATTATTTTATTTTTGTACATAATTATGTAGTAGGTATATGACTTACACCAACTTCTCCCACCAGTCCTGGTGAAAAGTCTGGAAAAGGTGCTTCTCCTTCCTAAAACATAATTCGAAAATTATAATATTATAATGATGTCCGTAAAACTGTTTGAACGTTTTTGTACTTTATACGTATTTATTTACTACCTAGTGATTAAAATAGTGATAAATGAAAATATTTAATACATATTATACAAATTTACATTTATTGGCAATATTAAGGGGCTAGAGCCAATTGACATTATCTTTTCCAAGTTTGTTTTTAAGAGTTTAGTGTGGTTCAACTAATTATTTTTAAGAAAATAGCAGTAGGACATTTATATAATTATGAATTGTAAATAACACTTACTTCGGATATTCCATCGCCTCTCACTGTAAATCAGAAAACATGATGAATTACTTAATAGAAAAAACTATCATTATTTAATTATGATTTATTAATATTTAAGAGTAATTTAAGAATGCGGTGGTGTGTATTGTTTTATCTCATTTATTTTTGTTACATCGTAACCGAAAATGTCGCCGCTTTCGGTAAAATTTATTAAAATTCTACGAATGTAATACAATTATAATTTAAAAGTATGATTGATAAATAAATAAATATCTTGGGACATCTTACACAAATCAACCTAGTCCCACGGTAAGCTCAATTAAGGCTTGTCATATGGGTACCAGGCGACGATATCTATAATAGATAGATACATATAGATACTTAAATACATAGACAGCCATGACCAAGGAACATATATTTGTGATAAATAAATACACAAATAATGCCCTCGCCGGGATTCGAACCCGGAACCTCCAGCTTCGTAGGCAGGGTCACTACCAACTAGGCTTCGGAGGCTGGCAAATTGACAAGATGATGTCATCATAATGATTAAAACCATATGTAAGTAAATGTTAAACTACCTGTTGTAGACGATGTTCTACTGGGTGCAGTCTCGAAGTCGATAAACTATAATATACAATAAGAAAGTTATAACAATTGCAAAACAAGCAAAGTGCAGCAGCAGCATAAACCCAAGCTTAACCCAATTGAACTAATTACGTATCCCTTTATTGTGGTATTCAAGAAAGACAAAAATAAAAAAAAGAATATTAATTTAGAAATACACACGTAAATATGGACAAGTTAAATAAATGTCTCGAGGTAGTTTCTGTGTAACTTACTGGGCCTATAAAAATGTAAGCTGTGTAAGTAACATCTCTCAAATTACACTTACATCAACATAATCAAGTTATGCAATAAATTATTTTCATCTCTGTTTTTAAATTTTGAATATAATTACAAAACAATGTTTAAGCGAAGTAGATTAAGTGATTTAAGTCAAGCACATCGTTTTTTTATCAAACTTATGACAAGTCCCCGCCTTTCCAAGCATTTAAAGCACAATGACATTCAAAATACAGATCAGATAGATTGAGACAAAGCAGGAGGTAAAGAACAGCCAATTAAAAAGCCAATCAGGTAGAAACAAAAAACACTTACAGGCCTTTCAGCGGTAAGACTTGCTGCTATTGGCCCCTAAAAGATTATAAGTGTTAATTTCCATAAGTTTTAGAAAAAGGAACATAAGTTTGAATCGTTTAAATTTTGATAATTTTGGGACTTATTAGTATTTTTATTATTTTTACAGTATAAAGAAAAGATACGATTAATTTTATTTATTACAAGATTTTCTATGGACAATGTAATCAAAACAAACTTAATATTTAATTCGTTGTAAGTTTTGTATGGGTAATCTGGTCTACTTATAACATTTTTCACGGTACGTATGGTCACATTATTTAATATGATGTTTTAAGCGAGGCTTGACGCTCGTTGTAGGCAGCCCAAATAATAAATAGATGGATGATGCCTATTATATTAATGAATTCATTCTTAAATTGATCGTGCATTTTTACAGCCAGCAGTACCAAAAACATTAGTCTTGTGTGTGGCTTGCTATACCTATTTAAAATTACTAAAGTACCTAATTTCACAATTTTTCTGTCTGAGTTTTTTGCATAAGTTATATACCTATATAAAATATTACCATTTTATTTTAAAATTGTTTTCGGTTAGCGAATTTATCCTGATAAATTGATGATTCCAATTATTAGGTACTAGAAACTGATAATGTCACATTCATATCCAAATATATTATAAGTAAAATCATATCAATATGTTACCCCAACGTAAGTAACAATGACGTAAAAATTTTTTGTGGGGTTTTAAAGATACGATGGTATGTAAGTAAATCTATAAATAAAATTTGCGGGAGTTGAGAGTTCGAGTATTGTCGACATAAAAAAAATGTTATGTGCTTCTACGAGTACAAATTGTTCTAATTACATTGTCACATGAAGTAAGATTTGGACACTTACACCGTAACCACCAGCCGGTATACCAGCCTATAAAAGAAACATTGCAGAAATTAATACATTTTCCGACCCTCTCCCTTATAACCATTTCGATTACGCACAAAAATAAATTTATGAGGACAGGTTTCAATATTTGCATATTCTTTGATTTTAGTGACGAAATTTATACAGGGTGGTTAGTGAGTAACCCGACAAACTTGAAAGGTGTATTCCTGATCACATTTTGAAACTATAATGTCATATTATAAACTTTTCTGGATTCGGCTTAGTTTAAGAGATAATGACATGTTTTTCAAAAAACTATTTTCATCATCATAAGTCACTGATAAATGCCTGCACGATTAAAATTCTTACACTAATAGTTTTCATCTTGACATATTCACTAACGAAAGTTAGAGAAAATTACAAAAAAGTACCTATCAGAAAAATGTTAAACTAAAAAAAATTATAAAATCATTGAAAAAAATATATTTTTTTCCTACAATTTATTACTGGTCATGTATTAAAAAATTCAAAAAATCACAAAAAGAATTTAATTTTTTGTCCGAAAATGACATATGTGTCATAATATTTTTTACTTCTTTTGACATCAAAAATGCATTGATAAAGTCTGTCGGTATACTCATTCTCACCCTGCATACCTGAACACATTGGTAAGAAAATTAAAATGAATGCTACATTAACATTATGCAGCATTGACGTAGGCTGAGTACGTATTTTCTGGTTAAGTATTCTAATTAAGTAATATGAGCTCACATGCTTCTAAGCAAGCAGTAATGTGCTGAAAGCATTTTACAGTTTCTCTTATTTACTAGTCAATTGTTTTCATTTTAATGAAAAAATTTAAACGTACTCTTTTGTTCATCATCTTAGGATAATAATGAAAACAATTGACAGCAGGAAATATTACGATTGATTGTTATTCTTGTGCGTAAACGTATAAATTGTGCAGAAGTGAATTATTATTAGGGGTCGGAACTATGGGTGCAAAACTTTAACCAAACTTCTCAAGTGGACTTGACATAGCACATACATCCATAAAATATACCTACATATCTACACACCCACACATTGTAAGTTGAAGATACAGATTTTTCAATCATATTCGTAATTTTTCTTGGCTAAAGTGTTCCCATATGTCAATTTTAAAGTTTTGTTAAAGTTTTGCACTCATAGTTCCGACCCTTATTTATTATATTTATCTCATAATGCTCATTACATTTTGCCGCCGCGTCCGTTAAAATACAAACAAAGCCGTCACAAATTGCGAAAATAAAAAAAATATATACATACACTGGCCGGAAGACTAAAATCCTGAAAATTAAATTGTATTCCTTTGAAAACACGTAACAATAAGGTAAACATACAGTTTATTTTTGATTGATAGGTAAGATAATGTGGGATAAGACGGAACGGTTTTTAATGGGGTAAAACGAAAAGCTACCTGTGCCCGAATGCCCGAAAAACGACTTTTTGACTTACCCCATTCAAAAAACATTTTCATCTTACCCCACCTTACTTTACTCAATTTTATGACATACAGCACTTCTATGGTCGTCGATTGAAAAAAAAAACTTAAATATTAAACCAAAACTATTCAGTAGGTACCAGAGCAATTACATGAATACGAATATATGAATTTTGACGGGATTCGATCCCAATAGTTTTATAAGAAAAATAACGATGCCATTGATGGCTTAGTGTACAACATTCGGCTTATAGTAATAATATTTTTCATCACACTTGCTGTCTAAGCGCGCCATTGCTTGCATGCATCGCGGGAGTAATAAAAAATATGTTTTGTCTTATAACTTATTTTTTTATCCGCAAGTGTGATGAAAAACGTTGTATGCATCACGGTCGGTAAGAGGCATACTAACTCGAGTCATTAAAATCCCTGCGCCTACGGCGTCGGGCTTCTAACACTCTTAATACCATATTTACCTTCCTAGATGCACAATGTACTCTAACTGGCCTGTTTCCCAATGCCCGAATAAATACTATCCTTTTCCTAAGGCACATAAAACAAAAGGACAGTTGACATTTATCTGATAGATATATTTTACCCGGGCATGGTGAAACAGGTCAGAAACTTACTATTTTTTACATTTATATGGATAACAGTTATTATTTAAAGGTAAACCAGTGGCAATAGAAATTACGAAGAATGTTAACAAAATTTAGTCAAATGTATCAATTTGTTTTTATTTATCAATCAGAGTTGGACAGAATGTTATCTGATTACTTCTATAAATTACCTTTGTATGTATACTTAGTAATCTAGATTACCAAGAAACATAAAATTTTATTTACTTAAACATGGCTACAAGGAGCAGTGAAACAGAAGGTGCCCTTAACACTGAAGAAATAAAAATAATCTAAATTACATTCTAAATCTAAATATACACACACTTCATCATCAGCCTATGATAGTCCACTGCTGGACGTAGGCCTCTCCTATTAACTATGCGTATAGACGCATTAGGAGGTAAATGACCATAATCGCCACGCTGGGCAAGCGGATTGGCGATCGCAGTAATGTGTCCACTATGATGACGCTGCTGCCCATCAACAATCTTTTATTAAATAATGGTAAGTGACACTTCAATTCCTTAGTCGACTCTTACGACACCCGCAGGAGGAGTTGGGATGGTGACAAATGTATTCTTACTGCCGTCACCATACGGCTAACACACACGCCGATACACACACTTATTACCAATTTAAATTATAATAATTATATTCCCACACTTCAACATAATTATAATCAATGCTCGACGGGAGTGCGCTGTTTTCATACTAAATGTCACGTGATACATGTCATTTAGTATGAATCACCCCCGCCGAGCATTGATAATAATTCCTAAAATATCCCCGCGTTATTTGACCCGCGATCTTTCCGATGCAAAGGTGCCCAACACATTGGCCGCGTTGTCTCACTATACCGCGACAGCCTTTGTATCAAGAAGAACCCGGAGCGTGGGTCTAACCAAGTATTACCAAGTGTACATACAAAAGTAATCGGAAGCAGTAATCGGATTACTTTTTTGCCCAACTCTGGTATGGTATGGTATGGTACTTACGGTTGTACAAATGTCCTCAATAATGTGTTCATCAGCACCGACGAAAATTTTGATTTCTTGTAGCTCGCCCTAAAACAAAAAAATATATATCTGCAAAAAAATATATGTCAGCCTCCGTAGCCTAGTTGGTAGTGACCCTGCCTACGAAGTTGGAGGTTCCGGGTTCGAATCCCGGCGAGGGCATTCTTTGTGTATTTATTTATCACAAATATTTGTTCCTTGGTCATGGCTGTCTATGTATTTAAGTACCTATATGTATCTATCTTATTATATATATCGTCGCCTGGTACCCAGATCGCAAGCCTTAATTGAGCTTACCGTGGGACTAGGTCGATTTTTGTAAAGATGTCCAAAAATATTTATTTATTATTTATTTATTTAAATATATTATTTTTAAGGAAAAGAAAGCGGCGCTTCCTATACAATTCATTTTCCCCTCACTAGCTCGTAAAGCGCTCGTTTATCGTTTAATACGAGCGGGTAAAAACGCTTTTTACACTCTTGTGAATAAAGTAATTTGACATTGCTCTAATTCCTATAGCCCCCTACTGCCTAGTATAAGTGGATCTGTATGACCGTAGTAAACATGCACAATCGGAGCTCACATGTTAAATTGGTCGTTCTCATGGGTGACTTTGTAAGCCATTGGCTATATTTAAATTCCAGAAGTAACTCTATTGTACGATACGTTTCGACATTGAGTTTTAAATGGTTTCTTTAAGTTAATTTACATTTGGATGAGATTTTTAATCATATTTCCTCGCGATAGTGAGGGGAAAAAAGTTGTATTACACTTGGCGGCAAAGTTTGTTCAACTCTCGTGCCTTGAGACCTTCGCAATGCTCAAGATTCCAGTTTTTGAACCACTCGCTACGCTCGTGGCTCAATTTTGGAATCTTTCGCTAGCTCAGGTCTCAATATTGGCACGACAGTTAAACAACAACTTTGCCCCCTTGTATAATAAATAACTATTGTCAATTAGCCAACATGTCACTTTTAATAGTTAATAATAAAATTAACAACAAATTACTTTGTCAAAGTAAAAATGTAAAGTCAGTTGAAAAGAAGTTGTTTATAGCAAACCGTGAGATACCTTCAATTCTTGAAATGTTTAATCATCACCCTATAAACAGCCCACAGCTGGACAAACGCCTCTCCCTATTACCTAAGCGTTTGGACGCAGTAGGAGGTGAATAGGTACCTATAATCACCAAGTGGGTTGACGATCGCAGTAGTGTGTCCACTCCACTATGATGACGCTGCTGTCCATCATCAATTTTCAATAAGTAAATGGTCAGTAACATTTCTAATACCTTAGTCGACTCTTACGACACCCATGGGAAGAGTTGGGGTGGTGACAATTGGTGGTGAAAATACTGCCAAACTTACTGCCGTCACCACGCGTGTTAAATGTATAATATTGCCAAAATATTTGGATAAACTGCATGATTTTATTAATTAAAAAAATACAATATTTTCTATGTATCTAGCCGAACCACTAAGCCGTAATATTGTCGCGCAAGCATGAAATTCAAA